>JAQFZC010001182.1:0-33212 GCA_034695205.1 Dicyrtoma fusca
GTACCTACATATACTATAGATAGATATTGCTACTGGTAAAAAAAACGGTACTCCAGGCAGGGACTTGAGGCCAGATAATAAAAATTTGGTCTCATTGTTGATTTGTAGTGATTGTTTGTCCTGAGATTAATGCTTAATGCTTCCATGTTAGTACTGCTTGAGCTGAACGTTGACCAGTGATTAATTGTCCCAATGCTAGTATTCATTGTTGCAGCTCATTTTTATTTCACACTACGGCAGTTCACAGTCGGTACACAGTTGAGTAGACATACAGTATCGACTATTTCTTATTTCATGATTGTTCCACACGATGATGTTTCCTCATAGAGATTCATTTCTTTTTAAATCAAAGCTTGCCTTGCTATGTATGTCTATAGTCAGTAGTTTTACACGTTCTCAAAGTACCTACCAGCTAATTCCCACCAGACCTGTCATCGTGGAAACGGCCGGCAGTTCATAAATGTGCCTAGTTAGGGACAAAAGGATCGTTCAATTATTCCAATAACGATCAACGAAAAAGCCTTTGAAGAAATTCAAAGTGCGGTCAAATCAAGGTTTATTCATTATTCGTATGCTACAAATTTTGTAAAACTTGAATATTTTTCTGAGACATTAGTAGGTACTCAGCTTTCACTCCTTTGAAACTCTGGTATCAAGATTTGCAATTTTCTAAAAGCTCAATTATGCTGCTTTTTATCTTTGAAGCTTACGTAAAGCGTCATAATCTTTAATTTGCCCCAATTAGGCTTATGTAGAAGGTCCCATCTAAAGAAAATAATAAAAGACGTAATATTTGAAAGTTCCCTACAAATTGGGACTTTGTGGCTGCATTGCTTACACGGGTGATGATGTGACGAGAGAGAGAGACAGAGAGAGTGTGTGTGTGGTGGTGATTATGCTTAAGCTGATACGATAAGAAGGGGATGAGCAGAGCATTATTACCTCTATTGAAAGTCGGAGGCAGCCGCGAGAGTTTTGCTTTGCTTAGGATTAGTTAAATACTTAGTCAAGGAAAAGGAAGGAAGGAGAAGGTAGGTCTTTGGCTGCATCCTTCATTCTTTCAAAGGCTAAGTGCTAAGGAAGGAGGATGTGTATGGGTGTATCTATTATATGTTTGAATGGACTGGATATGTGAGTTGATTGTTGACTAATGGCGACTGTTGAGAATATTATAGTTACTTGACACTGTCAAGTATGAGGCTCCCATGCTGGTTCCGTCAAGCTGGGAAGGCCGGTAGATTTTACACTCGATGAATATGTTGACAAGGGGAAAACATGACACATGGGAAGTAAGTTGGGAATCCTGAGCACACTGCACTGCACTGCTGCCATGGAGGTGCTGGTGCTGGTGAGGCTGGGCTTATGGGCTCTTGTGATGCGAGTCCGAATCTAATTGAGTGAGCTGCAATGAACACAATCTCTCTCCCTGTGCACATCTTCTCTCTCTCTCTCTCTCTCAACACGTGTTTCTAAAGTAAATAAAAAGAGGTGTAGCAGAGGACTAAACAAGCTTCATCGCTCAGATACAGATCGTCCTCCTATGGCTCACTGACTATTTATTATTACTATTACCCTCTCCGTCTGCATATCTCTAGTAGGCCATTGCATTATTGGAGTGGCTTCCAGCTTTCAAAGGGAGGGAAAGCCCATGGAAAGGTGAAGAAGGCAGGAGAGCGTTTTGCTTTTTTAATAGTTTTTATATAATCTGCCTTTGCACGGGTCCCCGTCCCATTCGCGTCCATATCAATTCACTCTCGTCCATTATGTTTCACCATTTATTTACATGAGACGGAAAGAGTTGAGACGGTGAAAGAGAGCAGGAGGCTGGGACAATGGCAGTGGAGGCTAGTAGAGGTAGGGATAGGTGCACACTATCAAAGTGTGGTAGTGCCTATACGCAGGAGGCTTTCAATATAGACTCTCTCTCTCTCGGCACAGGCTATTGATTGTAAATGGTGCGACATAACGGCAGGAGTCTTTTGCTCCTTTCCTCTCTGATCTGCCTTCTCATAATACGAGGCTGATGAAAAATTTAGAGCTCCGCTGTGTCTGTCTGCCTGTCCTCTGTTCTGCACTCGGTAGGATTGCGTGTGCTCCATAGTAAATAGTAAATATAGGTTACACCAATAAAGACCATGGAGGGAGGCTGATTTATCTTTAGTGAATCAAAAAAAAACTTCTCATCTGAATACATTGAAAGTCGGGGCGGATCAGGAGCTATGGAACGAGTCGAAAAGTTGCCCGATTATTGTCATCTCAACTATTTCATTCCACCTTATATTTCCCTCTCCTTTCAGTCACTAGTCACTATAGAGCCTATATGCACTGCACTGGACCAACAATCATTTTCGGCCTAGCTCCAAATTATCCATGTGTACCGTAAGACCACGATTGAACCAATACCAGCTTCCCATCTTCATGGAATTAATGCTGAAGTACATTAAATCCGCTTTTTAGCCACTTTTTAGTGAGAAATGGCCGGGATATGAGCGTTTTGAAGCATGTTTTTAAAAAAGCAAAGCATTTTTGGAAAATTATTGTTGGGAAATTTTGGCGAGATTCACGGTAAACGTATAGCAATAGTACACTCCTATAGAGTACACCCTCCTTAGTCGACTCCTGCTGCATGGGTGCTTTATGTTGATGTCAACTTGTGTGATTTGATCCTGATCCCGAGCGCTTCCTTTGTCGAGATAATTATAGGAAAAAACTGGCATCTGGGAATAACCCCTTCTGTACAAAATCTACTCTCCTTTTGCTTCTTCTTCTGTGTGTGTGTGTGTGTGTGTGTGCTCTGTGTGCATACTTGTACGTAGGAACATTCATTGCACATCTACGGAAGAGCATGGAGCCCAGTAGCTGACGCAAGATGAAAGAAACTACATAAACGAAACGGGTCATTGCTAACGGTCTTCATTTTCCTCCCGTTTTTTAAACCCAAGACTTTGTTCCTTCACTTCTTTTTCTTGGTCTATTTTCTTCTCTCCTCGTCGTCATTCTTCAAATTCAACCCTCTCCGCATCCAACTTCCGGTGAATTGATCTCTAATTGTTGGGTGCTCCCCGCATACATTCTCCTCCATTCAACTCACATTTTCACTCAATTTTCTTCTGAGGACGTCACTCTCCAAGTTTTCATAACCCCACCACCCCTTTCAACAGCAATTTCAGAGCCTCGTCTACAGTCCGAACAGCCTTACACACATTCAACTCAAATCTAGAGCAATTCAATTATCCTCATATTATTATATATCGCATCACCTTCCGATTCTGTCATCAGAAAATGTTTACAAACTCTCTTTCTCTCTCTCTTCATACCTAAGGATTTAATTCAGAATGGAGTGAGCGGGAATTTGGCTCCAAACAATGTGGTCTTGAGCACACGATTCCTCTATGATTTCATTTAGGGATTTTTATTTTTATTATTATTACATAGTACTATCATCATCATTTGATTCAAGCAGGAAACCCTTTCACCATATTCCGTCACTATTAAGTTCCATGAATACAGATGTGTAAGCTCAATGGATATTTCTCCCCAGCAGTGAAGGAAACGTGCTCACATGTTATGTGACGATGAAAAAGGAATAAAAGCTTATCTTTATTTATTCAAGAAAAGGAACGGTTATTATGAAATGTAGACGTTTTGCGTTTTCTTTCAGAATTTATTCTTCACAAATTCTGGACCGGAATCAATTCATAACAACTGTAGACTGCGAATACAGTATGTAAAGAAATTTCAAACGGATAAAATAAAAGAAAAAACTGTGTCGTATTTCCTCAGGAAGATTTTTCAAATTCAAGGAGTACTGATTTATTGTAGTGGACGAGATTTTTGTACTAAAAACGTTTATAGTAGTTTTGCTACTGTATATCTGGTGTTATATTATTTAATTATGTAATGTTAATTATTGCTGGCTAGTGAGATTGTTCACACAATTGTTCCCTATTGCTACCTATTGTTAGCGTTGTATTGTAAGACAGGAAAGCCAGGAAAATGTATTAAAGTAACGGATACATACACAGGAACTTTACGTAAGAGTAGGTACGTCTGTGTGAGCTGTAGAGACCTACCTACCGATAGTGAGGGAGCCGTCAGATAAATTGGAGCGTGCACGTTTCGAAAGAACTTGTTAGAGTTCAAAAGTATCATAAAAATCTTCTGAACAAGATGAGACTGGGAGCTTAAGGACAACAACTGTGACATTTGGAAAAATTACTGAAACCCAAGAATGAGTTCAAAAGGATTTTTCTGCCTATGCTGAGTGCCCATGTGCCTATTAGCTCTCCCTATACAGCGAAGCTACTGCAGAGATTTCTTGACTTGAGAGAACCAGTACGGCTCATCATTACGCCAGAATCGACTGTACACTCCAGATTTAATTTATACACAAGTTACATAGTTACCTAACTTTTTACCATGGAAAAAGCTATGGGTGCAAAAAGGAAAAGTACTACGGCGGAGTAGAGACAGGAATGGAGAATTCTTTAACAACCGACTTCCCGTTGATGTTGCGATGATTTTTCGCCCAATATTTGTCTCTCCATACTGACAAATCACCCTTTAATTAAGCCAGCAGTTCTGGAAAATTTAGATGTCATTCTCGTGTTACAAACTTCTCATCTTCACATTCGTTATTAGTCGGAGCGGCAGTGGCAAGAGGCAGAAGGGGCTACTGTGGCGTAGCGTAGTTGCTGGAGTTTTGTGCATATGTAGGATGCAGGAGCGGACACGTGTGTTCTCAACTTCTCATTCTCACCATATTCATTCTTGGGAGCATAAAAATCAATCCTTTCCTTCAGCCAACCTATCATCCCGCATCCTTCCAAGTATTTTAACTAGGTAATCCTTTCTCTAATAAGTCAACTTCGTCGGGCTTGTAGTTGGGTCGGGTTCAGTAGTAGTAGTTTGTCATTCCTTTCCACAGTATGCATGTACATTATTGATGGCTTAAGATATGCGCCTAATTATTTGCAGAGATACTATACATTTTCTTATGGAGGGTACAATTGCACTGAAAACATCAAAGGTTGCAAAAATATGGGAAACTTATAATTTTTCGTACCTAAGCAGTACATACTGCAGTAAAACAAATTTTGATGACGGTATTAATTAATTACTTTTGGCCTTTTTTGATTTTTCATTTGAGTGCATTGCCATTTTGCTGTTCCAGTCACATTAAAAAATAATAGCAATTTCCACAAATTGTTCTAAATTCGTATTAAAATAGATTCGCGAGTAGAATTAAAAGTACCTACCTAGTTACCGCTATTACCGCTATTGCGGACAGTGACAAGAACGGTTCAAAGCTACCATTAAAGCCTATGCCTTCATAATAATTGACTGTGCACAAGTAAATCCCAAGTAAATTAAGGCTAACCTCTCATCACAGCCCAGAACAGTCGCTATGTTAAGGCAATGTGATATAAAATATAAAATAAAAGCTTAAAATAAATTATAGAGTGAGATGTAAGGGGAACGGAGAAAAGTCAAGAGAGTAACTTGTGTCAATTAACTTTCGTAAAATAAATAATCTGTCCGTGTTCCTTTTGTATCCACACAGGGAAGGAGAGCTCACTATACTATTTAGCATTTACACACTTACCCAAATCCACGTCCCAACCATATGATTACCTTTACACTGCCGAGTTTATTATAATAATTAGAAAAATAACTGTTTAATGGCCGCTGAATAATAAAACTATGGAAGATTACATAGAATTTTATATCTGATGATGATTACATGGCTCTCCCTACATACTTAGTGTGCTAAATAAATAAATAGTAAAATATACGTAAATGCGGAAGGGTAACTGTCCACCACCGAACCACTCAGGAGAGTCAGGGAGTGCTCCTGATCAACTATGCAGAGCATAATAATAAGTGACATACCGTCAAGTACAAACTACAAATACAATTACAAGTACGGGTTAAAGGCTTATCCTATATTTAGGATAATAAACACCTCTACTTGAGCTTATGATACACATAGAGACGGTGAAGGTGGAAGTGGGAAACATTACAGGGAATTATTCTAGATATTTACATTCCACGTCTATTTTGACTCCCGTTCCACGGTATTTAAATGCCTAAATGTAGGTATGGATGCGTAGAAGTATTAGGCACGGTTCCCTTGTAGTAGTTACATGTACGTATACACACATGATGGCTGATGCTGATCTGTTGTTTGCTCGAGAAGTGACTGAGCCCGTATTTAAATGTGTCTCTCCTAATACTTTTTGGCCCATCATTTTTTAGCTTTGCCTTTGACTATACGCACACGGCTCCACTACTACTTATTATATCTGTACTCTCACGAATCTCAATCTCATTGTAGTGTATTTGCCTCAGATGTAGATTATACGTTGGAGGGCCTGGTGAACATAATTAGATGAATAATTGCTATTATTAGGTTTGTTTGTGACTGCCCTGACACGTCGTGTCATTTCATAATAGAGAGCGAGTGAGCATACCGTGAATGTGTGTATTGTGCTATCTCAATGGCTGGAGATGGGAAGGTGCCACCCGGCCCACACACACCACCACCACTCTTCAGTCCAGTCACTATCAGTAGCTACTGCTATTTAACACTGTAACACACTGTACAGATATATTTTTAGTACACTCCCCACCTCATGTGTGTATGAATGAAGTCGACCCCAGGAACTTGACCATACATTTGAGTGAGAATTATTACAGATATTTATTTTCACCGGTTCGTCTCGGCATCCCTAATTATTAGCATTAGGAGCCACCATTCCGGTTACGGTTATGTTAGCTTCAGTGAATCAGCCCCATTCCTCATAGAAAAGTGAACGAAATATACGGAAAATAAGGTCGTGTCCATTAAATTACTTGATCGGTCTCTAATACACTCCTTAGTTATGTACCTACCTAGTACGTTAGTATTAAACGATGCTTCCTTTATTAGTACACAGACACACACACACACATGGGAGATACTAATACAACTTGCCCTGGCATCAAACCTATTTTCAAATTCAAGCTATTCATAGCTCACAAATAAAATCACTGTTTCCAAATTCTACCGTTTGCCATTGTTAGTTTCCTTTTTTATGATGTTTTATGTCTGAAACCCATATTTTCCAGCATTGTTCAACCATGAATCCATGAACATTGGGAATGTGCAATGTGCGTTTTAAAACTTATCGTTAGTTGTGGAGGTAGGCCTCTAGCCTCTACTTTGTTACAGTAACTAGATGGTCGTATTATGCAGTTTGAGCGGTTTAGACGCGGAGGTCCCGGTACTTTTAGCTTCCTTTAGTATTTCATCATGTAATAGACGTAATCAAATTATTATACTTTTACTACCCATTGTCCCGTCCCATTCAACTTTAAATTCAAACACACACACACGTTTTCCTACCCTGCCACCAGAAAATGCTCTGTACTTGTAGGATTAGTCAACGTACATACGTAGTACCATCACCTTCTGGATATTTTATTGCCATTGAAAGTTGAAAAATTGAAAACTTGTAGGTACATGTTATGCATTATTGCCGTGAATGTAGCACTGCGGTTATTTTCCATTGAAATATCCAAATTGAAATTACCATGTGGAACAGAGAAACAGAGTACAAGAGAGAGAGAGAGAGAGAGCACAAGCCTCATTTGATGATCATGGAGAATGGTTGGCGGTTACATGGTTGGGTTTAGATTTGTGGCTTGGCTTCTGCCCTTTAAGTCACACTACTGCTCCACTGGCACTGTGCATAGAATCCTTGGATTCAACAAAAATTTCTCGACTCATTGAATTGCAATGAATTCAGCTCAATATAATTTGAACGGAGCGGAGCTCCAAAGGAAATTTATGCTGGGTAGGTAGGTAGGTAGGTATAGGCATTGGTTTTGGTGTTGGTGCTATGCTGCTATGGGATTCTGTATTGGTTGGGCAGTTGAGAGGTTGAATTGAATAAAATGGTGTGCATATTCATACGGTTTCACCCCAAAGTGAAATTGCCTGTATGAATTTAGATAATGAGAGCGTCTGAATGAGTGAGCTTGTGTTGAATTGAGAAATGAGACGAGCTACTAAACATTGTTGCGTGTATCAATTATGAGTTTGCTTAAATAGATTCTCTCTGGGAGTAAAAATAAGCATGTATCTTACTCCTACCTTTACGTGTTACGTCCACAACCACATTTTACAGCCCTGTACATACTAACTAGTAAAAGCAGCCATTTCTCCCGACAATAATGAGTACATGTGTAAACGCCCTGCTTTGAGCATTGAACTCGAACGTGTTGGGGTGGGAAGTCTGCTGGATTTTTACTCACTACAACTACAACGTTTCAACACACGTTTGGGTTTTGACAATATCTGTAATTTTATTCCAATTGGAATGTGTTCCCATGCCTTCAATTGACTTACCTTTTAACTATCCATGTAGGTCCACGCACTCTACATACCAATACATAATACATAATATGCAGGCAGATAGTATGTAGTACTTTTGTACTTTTGTACATTCGAGACGGTCAATAAGAATAAGAATGCATGAGGCTCTCATCTCATCTCATCTCATCTGCTTGGTGCAAGTACGTCTCGTGTAAAGCAAGTAGGTAGAGGTAGATATATATTTTTTGACAAATGAAAGGTTTTCCTTGTTGAGTTTAATGGAGTGAGAAAAGTTGGCTGGTGAGTTTAACTCATATGGATAAGTAATTCTCTCATTCTCATAATGTCCGTGACTTGTTGTAAATTATGAATGAAGTGACAAAAAAGGTGTTTTTCCTTCTTTAAATTTGACTCTACGTCCATACATGTGTATAGATGGAGAACTTGTTGAATATTTACTGTTGACGTTTCCACTCTGAATTCTAATGCACTTCTTTACATATTACATGGGTCCTCTTCTATGGTTACAATAATCAGCCTTTCAATGTTTTCACGATGACACTATGATTGAACTTTTAGACGCTGTCATCTGCTTCATTCTGTATCTTTCTATCTATCGGTATGTGTTGGACTGGTGGCTGTAGTTCCATTGTGAGGGAGTATATAGAGGCTATACAGAATAGATGAATGTGGTGATAAGAGATTGAAGGACTGATGAGATGGTAGAACATACAGCAATAGCACTTTTGGGCAGGTACTTTTGGTACTTTACTTGAGTATTTAGTGCCCAGGGAATGGCCACTCGTTCCTCTATACGTCCGTGTAGGTGTTCTCTCTTGTGCTCCTCGCATGAATAAATATTGCCTTTTGAATATCTAATCAATGCGTCGTTGGCAACTCATGTGTACCTACGATGTTGTGGTGTAAAGTGTATAGTGTCATGTCATGTCTTGGACTCAATGGGAACAAATGAATGGATCTGTAAGAAGGGAGAAAATAGAACAAGTAGTTTCTCTGGTGGTCACAAAAATACAGGCACTCGCATTCATTACTGTACAAATACTGATAGAGTGGCAGTGCTGATGGGCAGCTATTTGTACTGGACGCTAATTTCCGATTAGCCACCCTATTACGGGTAGTAATAGCTCATTTCTGTAGTAAATAAGATTTTGAACACAAAATATTTTCATACGTCAATTTTTAGATCCATTTTTCTATACACATACTTTTTGAAAACATCAAGTTCTATAAAAACTATGTTTTAACCTATTCGGAACTGGGAAACCAATGAAAAGTTGCTTTCTAAAAGTGCTATTCTATACATAGTCCAACTTTTTCAAAAGGATCAACACCAGAAATTCGCATTTTTAAAAATATACAAAACAATAGTAAACTAACATTTTCAAAAAGATCAAAACTGAAAATTAACTTTTTCAAAAAGGGCGAAAACTGGATATTAACGTTTTCAAAAACGTCAAAACTGGAAATTAACATTTTCAAAAAGGGAAAAAACTAGTAATCAACATTTTAAAACAGTTCAAAACTGTATTTACAGAAATTTAGAAATTACCAATTTAAAAAATATTGCCGTTTCAAAAAAATTTAGCACTCAGTTTCTCAAAAGAGACTTTTTTAAGGCAAAAAGAAAATTAAATCGAGCGCTTCCATAAAAGGTTGCTACCAAATCTTCTACCTAAATCTCTTTTTTAAATGGAATTTTCTATGCAAATCACTGCAAAAACTGGCACTGGTAGTTTCTCTTAAAAATCATTTTCAAAATAGATTATTGCAAATTGTTGAAAACTAGTGTAGTGGAACGAAGAACTATTTGGAAACATTAATTTCTCTGTAATCATAGATTTACGGTACTACTGTGTATGAGCCACGAGCAAGGAACTTTTAGTCATTCTAATAGCAATAGGAATGGTGTAAGTCAAGTCAGTGAGGAGATCTGTTCTTTATCTCTTGGAAATGCCTTGTAAACTCCACTTCTGCTCTTGAGTAAACATTTACGATGACCACAATGATCCTCATTTGAATTTCCAATGAATGGATGGCAAATGGCAGACCGAGCGACCAGCCAGCAACAGTTTCTTATTTTACTGCCCATCTATTATAGTGGAGCATCTTTCTTTATCTGTATACCGTATGCATGCCTTTACAGATAACTCTGGCAAGTAAATGCCTATACATGCAGAATGTATGTAGGTACCTCTGGGTCTCTATGTGTGTTCTCAAGTCATAAATTTTGAAAGCATTCAGTTCATCTTACTACACATTCATACACAATGGCCCTGCACACACACACATTCAATTCATTTTCATAGCCAGAACCAAGATATTCTTTTCTCTTCCTTTCTGTAAAAAATTGATGACCAGTACATACCAGTAGTAGTATAGGGAGTAGCATATGCCCACGGAAGGGAAACTCTTAAAGAATCTTTCAATGACAATCCAATGGATAGCTCTTATTATACACAAGTACCCATTAGTGGTCACAAATTCAACTTTGCCCGGCCTCCTCCACACTACATCCATTTCTGAGCCCGTTTACACCTTGTAAACATTATCATAATTTTATATACTTTTTCACACAATTAACTTCAACCCTGTTTGTATACAGACTCCAATAATAATGCTCCTCATCTCTCACACATCACAACAATCCACACAATTTTTTCAACAAAATTTATTAAATATAATAAAATAAATACTATGCTACGGTCAAATATCTGTAAAATATAAAAAGAAACAGATGCTTATTTTTGTGTTTTTTTCTTCATTCCAAAAGATATTCTTTAAAGCAACTTTATTCATATTACTATAGTTATTTTTGTGTCGACATTTGAATGCATGACCTTTTTACTATGAAAGAATTCAGTACAAGAAATGTACCTAGGTACCTACATTACATTTTGCAGTTTCTAGTTTGTACTTTGCACTTTGAATTCTGTTATAAATTAGCAGTCATTTTTAGTCCTTAGAAATAGGCAATTTTAAGTATCATTTTGAGACAAACTACCTACGTTACAGGGCAGAAAATTTGAGGTATAGGCTTAGAAGTTAGTAAACACCAAATCTTCTTGAAAGCGCTTTTGTACAGCGTAGGATGGATGGAGCAGATTTTGCCAGTTTCCTGGTCTTCTAGTACTTTTAACTGTACAGTGAATGCATGCAACGCTGCGTAATTATATACTTTGGAAGGCTGTTTTTAAATATTATGGTATAGGAAGACATATTGCAATTAAACAGTAAAATAATTTTTTTGAGTTATGTGCACATAGCTATAGGTTTGACTAATTAGCTTCCTTGACCCCTTTTTAAATGCAACGATCACATTTTGTATTTTGTTTAAATGCGAAATATAACATTTTTTGCTGTTTCAGAACGTCATAAATTTTGTTTCCCATTTCATAGTGAGTCAAATAACATGTTTTGCATTTCCAGAAAGGGTCAGCAGCTTAAATTACACTAAAAAAATGTTAGATAGCATGTTTTGTAGTTTTGAAAAATTTGGTTGTTTTTGACGTGGGTATCTTTAAAATTCTACAGTTTACTCAAACGTGTAAAAATAATGTTTTGCCTTTTTAAAAAACTTTATTCCATTCAAATTTTACGGCATAATGCTTGTTGGTTCCCAATATACAAAAATTTGTCAAGAAACATGTGCATATAAGTGTAGCTGCCTATACTCTATACTTGGGCTTTGGATATATATTATGACGACCAGTATTTATGAGGATGGTTTGGGAAGGGGATACTTATGGCCGCGTGAAGGTACGGAAGGTCTATGTACATACTTGAGGCCACTTGCCACTTGTGTAAGTTCATGTAAGACTGTCATTTGACTCAGTGGGATGATTTATAGAGCTCAGTGGACGTTGTGATGGTTAGGTGAGCTGTGGAATAATATGATAATGGTTGGACGTGGGTTGGTGGTCGTGTTGGTTCCTTGTTAAAACTTTTATTTAGGATGATCGTACATCTTTGTGGCTTATCGATTGGTGATAGAATCACTAGGATAAGTCAAACGATGTGGTTAATGTAGCGAAAATTCCATGGGAAATTTTTTCTTCTCCCTTTGAAAAAAAAAAGTTTTACATAGAAACGCTGCCACTGCCTACTCCACGCCACCACCACCACCATAATGCACTGAATCTTCACTATCCACTACCATGCAGTATAATATGTACAGCGGAGCATAAAATTGATAGAGTGCGATGCATCCTATTTTATTATTCCGTAGTATCTTTCTGCTGCAATTGCTTACCACATATGTACATACATACTTTAGGTGCATCTGTGCATCTAAAATGAAAAATCTTTCTACCTAAGTAGGTACTGTCTCCATACAATTTGAAATAAAATAAAAAAAGATATTTTAAAGAAATAATCCCATTTACCAGCAATAAAAATACGATGTAATTGATATTTTAATAAGAAATTCCATTGCGTATTTCAAGAAAGAAGAAAGGAGAAATGTCGGTGTCGGTATTATTGACAGGGAGTTTCATGTTAATGTATATTTGAAGTTAAGTTGATACGTTTGCTTTGGAAGAAACTCTCCGCTTCGCTCCCCTCTCATAAGCACGCGGTGTCATTTTTTTTTCCTTCCAAAAAGTTTTCCTTCAGTTTTTCCCTTGCTTGTTAGCTATACTCGTATATCAGTCCCTATATATCATCCCAGATTAGCTAGTATTTCTTTGAGTACATGTGAAATAAATGAAGTAGTTGGGGCTGGAAAACTTGAGGGTATACAGAGAGAGACAGAGAGATACAGTTGCGCTTGTCAGAAGAAGTTCTTACGTACTTTTGAATCATATTTTTGTATTTATAGCTACCCGAGCCAGAACCAGAGCCAGAGCCAGTACCAGTAGCTTAATGTGTGGGTATAGCCAAGTACTTGCCCTGTGACATATTGCGGCGACACATTGCATCTACAATGACATTTCTTCGCAGACGTCCCTGGTATATGTACACTATAAATAATGCTTACCTTCGGAAATTGATGCGGGGAAGAAGAAGGGAAAAAAATAAGGAATCAGAAAGGATGGGATGATGGGAAGGTAGAATGTAAGAGAATGAGAGAGTAATACGGAGGAAGGAAGGAGTTGAGCTCAAGATTTTGGCTGTAAGGTTGTTGGTAGTTGGCTGGTGTGGGTTTGGTGGGTTGGTTGGCTGGCTGGTTGGGTAAGTTGACTGTGTGTTGGGAAAAGGAAACCGAAGAAGAGAAAGACGATATTGAATGTTGAGGGTGCGCATGTAATTTCCGAGTGAGTGCTCAGCAACTCGCTTCGGTCTCTTTGGACAGCAGAACTCTCCCGGATACAAATTTGTCATCAAAGGCTGCTCCAGTGAATTTATATGAATTTACCCCCATTCTATTCTTCGGCAACAACTAACTGTATATTTGATTCTCGCTGACGATGACGCTTGCTGGCTGACTGCCTCAAACAGTGGAAACTTCTCGCTTCTCTTCCCTTCATTTCACTCCTTTCGGTACAGCTCGTCGACGTCGTCTCTCCTTTGGAGGGCCACTTCAGTTATCACGTCTGTATGGACCAGCCACCCTTTTTCGAAACGTGTAAATATCATATTTTTCTGAAACCAAAATCCTACTTTTTCTTCTCTCGAAAGCATTCACATAGAGCTTTTGCACCTTTTTGAAATGCAATTTCCATGTTTTGCCTGTATTAACTAAAAGCGTTAATAGTTATTATCGTTAATAGGCTTCTTTGAAAAAAGGAAAATACCATGTTTTACACTTTCCTGAAACCGTCAAAGCCACATTAGTCGTTTATTGAAAGCATTAATATGCGATTGTGTACCTTTTTGGAATGCGATTTTGATGCTTTTCACTTTTTTGAGAGGGATAACAGGTTGCATTGAAAAGTGCAATATGTATATGTAATGTTTTACACCTTTGACCTTTTCGATACTAAAAAGGAGGGTTGTGCCTTTTCTTAAATAGGTACGTTAGTATTCCATTTGCAATTTTATGAAATGCATTTATGGTCCTTTGCCTTTTCTGAGCTTTAATTCCATACATTTAATTACTTCGAAAGGGGCAACACCATGTTTTTTTTGCGAAATGCTAAATGGTTTAAAAGTTTTCCCTAAAGCAAATGGTGGGTCGTAATTTTTGGAAGGTTCCTAAATATAAATGAACTTCATCTATCTCTACGCTGTCTTCCTCCTACCCGTGTGTGTGTGTGTCTCTCTCTCTGTCCCAACGTATGGAGTTTCGGAATGAAGCTCAATTGAAATTCAAAGCCTACAGAGCATTATATAACATGAAATGTATTTGTATGCGTCCTTCTGACAAAGTCACAGACAACAAACGACCACCAATTGTCAATATTTTACACAGTCGCTCTGTCCTTCTGAATGCGAATCTATTTACTTTTCCAAATAAGCCTTGGCAGGACACATAGATTAGCTATGCTTTTGACTTCACACAATAGCTCCTTTTCTTTATTGCAATTCTCTATTATGTCTCTCGCTCCGTCTCTCTCTCTATTTCTACTTGAGCCCAAAGTCTAAAATTATACTGTCAAGAGTCAATCCGGAGATTTTCAAATCCTACCCGACAGAACAGAGCAGCCACACACACTGGAACTAGTACTGGGTACATATCTACGTAAACACACAGATAAGCCAAGACATCATCTTTTTTCAATCTTCAAAGGCAAAGCAAGCAGCGCAAAGATCACAAACCTCATGACATATTGCAGTCCGCATTGTTTTCTTTACTTTAGCCAGCCAAGCTGGAACTGGAATTGATAAAGACTGTCAGTCTTAAGAGGAACACACGACGCTTCTACTCTTCTGAGATCTGTAAAGCTACACAAAGTCGGTCCACAAAACGAATAAAATGAAAATCTCTACATTCAAATGCGAATAATTATTTTCGTTGACAGTTTTTGTTACTTATTATGTGAATGGAGAAACAAATTGACTTCATTGCCTCGCCTGAGCATCCTTCACCAGTTCGTCACCACTCAAAATCCATTCTGATAGCGTGGCTGTAATTTTACAGGAGCGTCTGTCATGCTGTAATAATTGATCCCACCATGCAGTAGAATGCAAAGGCAGTTTGGGAAGGAAAGAAAAGTGTTCATTGTGGGATGAAAACACTTATTGTCTACATACGATTACGCTGTTACTCTCTGTGTAGGATTGAGTGTGTGTGACGTTCTGCCCTGCTGCCTTGGCTCACCGCAAAAACGCAGACAGCAGACGAGCAGAACGGCAGAGGAAGAAAAAGATGATGATGAGGAAGAGAGCATCGTTTCGTATCAGAGAGGAAGGAAGAAAACAATTGTCAAGTGAAAACAGCAAAAACTCTATCTACCGTCGTGTTATAATTAGCTCTCACACTCCTCAACACATCCCATCTTTCACTTTGTCACTTTCGATCCTTTAAACATCCTCTTTGTGTGCCATGCAAGTGCATAATTGTCACAACCCGAGAGCACCGGCACAAAGAGAAACATTTGTTACGTTCAAGATACGACGCAGTGGAAAAATATATCATTTTGACAAGGTCTTTGGCAATTTGCGATAAATATTTTGAAAACCTTTGGATTTGAAAAGTACTGCTTTTTAGAATGAGTCCATTTTTAAAAAGCATTTTTAAAATGTGCCATATTTATAGGTATGTTCGGAAATATTTTGCTAATTTAAGGCAAAATCTTTTTCAGAATCTGTCAATTTAGAAAATGCGTTTTTAAAATTTGACATTTTGAAAACCATTTTTCGACAGATTTTGCCAATTTGAGATAAACAGTCTCAAAATCTATGGGTTTAAAAATTATGTCTGTCTAGAATACCCAACTTTTGAAAACGTAATTTTACAACCTGTCCTTTTGAAAAGTATGCTTTCTAAGTAAGAACTTGCCAATCCGTAATGGAAAATTTTCAAAATATGACAATTTTAAAGCTGCTTATTCAAAAAACACGCCAATTTCGAAGGTAAAGTTTGAAAATAAATTGATCTTAAAAGTAAGATATTGCTATTGCTTTTTGAAGAAATCCTTAATTTTTCATGAAAAGACAAATATAGCGAAACGGGATATGCTACTACAGTAAAACTCAATAGCACTGTTGTTGTGAAAAAGGCAACGTACTACAAACAGTGAAAAATAAAATAAAGATTTGACAATCTTCAGAGTTCAACCAGACATCCGTGAGCAGTACAGATCGAAGAAAAATCGTCGAACTTAAGCGTTAGACATTAGGGGTAAAATAATTGGAAAAAAGTTGTTGAACGTGAAACAATGATAATGTAATAATGGAAGGAGACGGCGGACGGACACAAGGTATTTAGCTAGTTAGCTTTGGGTAGGGAAGGCAGAAGGAATGTGATGATATGATGAAGTGGATAATCCAGTGCTCGTAACTGCACAACAACACCATATGCACAGCCAGAGAGCTAAATAGCAAAGGTTTTGAGGCAAGTGAGCAAAAATGAATAGAGTGGTAAAGAGGAATAAAAGCGATTTATTTGGATGATGTATTATCTGTATTTGAAATGGAAGAAAGTGGCTGGCTGCAGGGAGGAGATGAAGGAGAGAGATGGAAGATAGACACGTTGTGGTTTCGCAGCTGGAAATTCATTGTGGCCAACCTCCTGAGCCACCCCTCATTTTGCCATCTCACTCAAACACTCACACACCAAAGTCAAACTAGAGATGTAAGAAACCAAAACCAGCGGCGTGTCTGTCTCTTAGAATACATTTAAAAACAAGAAATACTTTACCAGTGGGCCTCCTTACAATCTCCAAAGCTCTTTTTAACCAGGCGTTTTTTTTTATTTTGAGATTTTGGCGATTTTTAAAACACAATTTGCAAATACCTATAAACGCCATTTTGAAAAGTACCAAGTTTGAGAAAATGTGCAAAATGTGCCGATTAAACAGAAATTCAAAAATCCTTTTTGAACAAGGTTTTTCCGATTTCGACTGGTATTGAACTTGAAATTAGAGGGAATCTCTAGTAGCAGAGGCCATGGCTACCATTGGCCTAAGGCTGGATACGCTCCTGCAATGCTACCAGCTAAACAACTGCTCTCCACACTCCCGATCATCTTCGACTTGACTTTGTCTCAGACAATAAAGGAACTTTGAACGATTTTATATCTTTTATCCCCAATCGAATCGAATAAATCCACTCTCCCTCTTTATCAGTTCCTTCATCACCTCGCCATTAATTCCGCTCCAATTTCTCATTTTCTTCACATATTTGTTGTCAGCTTACTTGTTGTTTATTACTCTTGTTTTATTTATTTATTTTTATCACCTTCATTCCTCTCCTGTACTCCCAACAGAACCAGAGGACACAACAGAACCACCAAAATTACAAACTACAAACTGCACAAATATCAATAGGAGATATTCACAGTGTAAAAGCTTTATAGTTTATGAAAAATTTAAGTAAGCATTGCATTTAACCTATTCGCAGCTGGGAAACCATGCAATAATGCTTTACAAAAGTGCTTTTTACTAGAAATTGACATTTTCAAAAGCATTCAAAATCAGTAACTAAGACTTTCAAAAAAGTCAAAACAATAAATTACCATTTTCAAAAACATGTAAACCAAGAAATTAAAACTTTCAGAAAGATGTAAAACTAGATATTGTACTGTTTCGAAAAGGTAAGGTTTGTGCACTTATGATAATGTATACTATTTTTAATGAAAAATAAACTTTTGTCAAACTGCATTTACACCATATACTTTTATTTTAAACATCACAATGGATTAATAAAATACAAAAGTCATTTCACAACTTTTCAAAAACGTGTAAATACACTACTTTTAAAAGGCAACGTTTGCCAATTTGTTTTTAAGAATGTTCCTACCTATGTATTGGACTTTTGCGTTCTTTTGCTCCTTCACCCACGACGATCTATGCAATGTGGCAATCTAATAAATGATTAAATAGATGAGTCGAGCTGAGCTGGTATGTTTCGGTTGGACCTACATAATAACTCAGTCGTTGTGTAAGTACGCAAATTTATAGACAAATGAATTTGTGGAAATAATCTGTGAACAAGTAAGGGGATGAGTGGAATTCAGTTTCGGATGATTTTGGGGTTTGTGCAACGACCCCTAAACCGAATGTCATCATTGTCTGCGTCATTAATCTTCATCGATGCCACATTTTCCACTTGGGTCATTACGCTTACGCATTCGCCTTCCCGAGAGCAGCGTGCCTTCCTTTAGTCTCCATGGATTCCCTCTCCTTGGTCAGTATGTAGATGAGTGGGACAGGAACAGAAGCTCGCCTGCTCCGAGTTTTCTTTCCTTTCCTTTTTCGTTTGACTTTCGACTGATTTTTACTCACAACATAATCCAGTTCCAGCGCAGCGGAGAGTGTCTGTATCGGTATCGGCATATCAGTAATCTGTAAGTAGAAGCGTCAAGTCAAGTCTGTTGAAATTTTCCCTCAAATACATCCTGGGGGGTCCTTTCCCTTCATGGTTTTGCGCTCCCATTCCTAATGTAGCTATCCACCAAAGTGTCTATGCCTACTTACAAGAAGATCCTTTCAGTGGCGTAGAGCACCTTTTCATCTTTTCAGAATGTGTTCAAAAGAGTTTGTTGAGTTGCAGGAATAATCTATTTTAAAATTGCTTTTTCAAAAAGGTAAATTTTAATGGAACATTTTGGAAACAAGTCATTTTGAAAAGGCAATTTTATACATTTTGGGACGTTTTAAAGCTAAACTTTGTAATATTTCGTTTTCAAAAGTACTAATAACGTAACTTAGAATTTGCCAATTTTAAAAGCAAATTATATAATTCGTCGTTTTGAAAATAGTAGTTTCAAAAGTTTGGGGAAATGTGCTACTGAACTTTGAAAAGTAATGCTTTCATTTCGAAAGCTAATAAAAATTTTCAATTTGAAAAATAAAATTCTGAAAAATCACACGTTTTGTAAAAAATTTCATTTTTATTCCTAAAACTAAATGCTTGTATTGCCTCCAATCTTTGGATTTTGTCGTCTACGCTACTGTCTTCTTCTGCAATTGTGTCCTTAGTCCTTTCTTCAAGTAAATGAGAAAAGAACAACAAGAAAAGAAGCCGCAAAGACAACAAAACTCCTCACCCTCACATTATTTATACATCCACATTATTCATACATACATATCCACCCACTTCTCAATGAGAATATGCAAATAAATAATGTCCAAGTCTGTTTTTTGAAAATAATAGGAAAAAAAATCATTTATATTTGTCAAGTGGACTGGGTGCATGGATGGCTCAATGTGAAATGTACCACTTAAAAGTAAATAATAATTTTCCACGTAGGAACTTCCATTACTTGTGTAGGTACACAGACTTGGAGTGTGAGGCTAATGCATACTGTATGAACACTTATAACGTACCTACCTAAATAAAAACACAGCATTTATACAATTTGAAAAACAAACAACCAGCATTGTATGGTGTATCTGTCTATGTATTTCTTGTGTCGATAATAATACTATATATAATGGGAAATGGTGTAATCATGATACGGATAATTATGGAGCAGATCAAGTTGTGCATGAGTTTCAAGTCTACATATTATTTACATGGACATTTCATAAAGCACACAAATCAAAAACCAATCAGTGAGCCCAAACAAGTTCTGCAACAGAGCAAAATGTTTCCCATGTAGTAGTTTCGTGTTGGTTGGCAGTGCGAGTGAGCCCAGTGAGTGAGTGAGTGAGTGAGTAAAAGTCAAGTGAGTGTGTGTAGTAGGCTCTCCGATGGAGTGAAGGACTAGGGCAAAGTAGTCGAGTGTGTGCTGGGATGTGGGCGCTGAGAAAGCCTTAAAACCAAATCCAATGATAGACAAATCACAGAGAGATATTCACTAATCAGATGGTTGATCCTGTAATTAAAATTGACAGGCAGGCATTATCAGGGTGAAGCGTGTGGGCACTCTTGATGTTTTATGGATAGACAATTTCCTTGTCTTTTCAAATATTGCCATCCTCAAATGAATTATTATCCATTTCAAACTTAGCACTCTCCACACATATCTCCTGTCCGTCTACTACTACTAGCACCAGCATCGGTATGCCTACTATGCCTATAAACAATACTGTATGCATACCTATACAATCTATCGCTTATGCCCAATACGCCAGATTCCTTTACACTGTGTAGTTCTTCAAATGAAACTATTAGTTTTTTCAATCTCTTGTAATTTCATCTGCATTGTGCTATGGAGATTGGAGATTGCTCTGTACCCATTTATTAGGCCCTCGTAATAATAATAATAACATTATAGGCTTCGCGAAATTATTAATGTAGGTATAAATGATCACGCCAAATGATTTACGAGTCGAGGTTTTACACAGATACATATAGCTGTAGCTGGTTTGGGGTTTGGAGATTGCATTGTAGAGACTTTTGCTGAATTTTGACAGGTTTTTCCTCTTATTTTATTAAAATACCGTACATAGAAACTGTAAAGACTGCCAAAATAACTGCCTAGTAATAGTAACAAGCTACTAAGCAACTTAAGTAGGTATAAAAATACTGTAAAATGTATTTGAATGAATCACCATAGTATAGTGTAGTGGGCTAAAAGTTAATAGTGCATAGTAGGAGGTTGTTTTGGGTTACAGACATTTAAGAGCTGAATTGGCCCTTTCCTTTACGTTTTACTATGTATGTACATAGGACTGGACACACTGGACAGGGACAGAGTGAGATGGAAAAAGTGGAAAGAGCGCCTTTAAATATTCAGGTCATTTTTGGATGGATTCAGTTTGGCTAAAGTGGCTGGACGTGTGTATATGTAGTACATTGGACGTATCTAGGGATGTGGGAGACACTTGAATGGAAGTCACACGCAAGACCAGGATGGGACACGTGAACGTACATAATATTATCCCGGGACAGGGAGCTTAAATATATTGAATAATAAATACACTCCGCCACATATAATCCCATTAAGCATTTTATTCAGTCCTCACACTCGCACAAGTCCCACCATGTCATGTCAACTCAACTCTCAACTCGCTACTGTCAATGTGCTATTAGGCACCACTCGCCATCAGCTCAGTCACTACACTCTCACTAGTCGGGTTGGTTCTATAGACGTATTTAAAGGGAATTCGGTCGTCCATTCCGATTGCTTCAGCGGTACTGCTGGTTACTACATTATATGTACCATAAGGGTTCTTTCGATTATAACACTGGAGAAAACATTTTTCGGACGTGTGTGAATGTGGCCGTTTACAATTTTTAAAAGCAAGCTGATACCATGTTTTGCAACTTAAAAAACTTTGATGTCATGTTTTGCCTTTTGTAAAAGCGTTAATGGCATGTTTTGCCCTTTTTGAAAACTTTAATATTATATATGTTTGACCTTTTTTGAAAATGTATTATATCATATTTTGCCTTTTTTGAAAACGTTAATATCGTGTTTTGCCTTTTTTGAAAACGTTAATATCGTGTTTTGTCTTTTTTGAAAACGTTAATATCGAGTTTTGCCTTTTTTGAAAACGCTTAAACCATGTTTCACCTTTTTTGCAAACGTTAATCTCATGTTTTGCCTTTTTTGAAAACGTTAATATCATATTTTGCCATTTTTGAAAACGTTTATAAATCATTTTCTGCCTTTTTTGAAAATGTTAATATCATGTTGTTATTGTTATATTTTTTTAAAGCGTTACTACCATGGACTTATTTATCCATTTTTAGGTGTATTTTCCCAAACCTAACTGTATTACGTCATATTTGAAAGAGCCCTTACCCCTTTCCCTGCATCTATAATTTATATCAACGACGGAAAAATACTAAATAGTCACCAGTACCCGTCCGCGGGCATTTTTTCTAAACAATATAAAATCTCACTATTTAAGTCTTAACATGGATTTAGTATGAAGAGGCGTGTAAAAAAATCGTAGGAAGGAAAGCAGATGGAAATCTGAATTCTATTGTCAATCGTCTATATAGACTCTCTCCTATTTATTATCCTCCTGTCCGTATTTATCATCGTCATTGTAATAGCAGAGTGTCCAACTCTAAAACTACTGTTCAAATATCCAAACGTTTATTGAATGTGTAGGAAACTTACATATGAGACGCTCTACTCCTCCTTTTACTTTATTTAGTAGGAGTTGCATCCGCTCAGTGAGGGAGAAAAAAAACAACAAAAATTTATTTAAGGGAATACAAAAGATTCAACTATGATTCGATGATGAGTTGACTAGCACATAATCATAATAATCGACTTCAGAGTTTTTAGATAATGGATCAAGTGGGCACATTACATAGCATAGAATCATGAGGGACCTTTCAATTAATACGTTGTAGAATTAAATCTGTTTGATAGCTACATGAATGCTATATTCTGATTTTCTTGGATATATCTATAGGACACGTTTTCAACATATTTGTGATAAGTTTTACACTTTTTGAAACCTTTAATTTCAATTTTTGACCATTTTTAAAACTGCCATTTTATATTGAACAATTTTTTAAAATGCTAACATCAAGCTTTTATACTTTTTAAAGCCTTGTAAATACCATTTTTTGTATATTTGAGAAGAAATGAATAAAAGTAATGCTTATTTCTCATTTTTGGAAGACCCAGTACAAACGGTACTTACTATTTGCAAGGCCCCCAAGTAACGGTTATCTACAGATAGTGTTGTGCTCTGTCTGATCTCCGGCTTAAATTTTCAACTTATCATGCTATTAAGAGTGAAGTAATAAAAAGGCAATTGTAGTCTACCCGCTTCTACCCCGACCTCGCAACCCCCAACTCCAACCCTTCGATTGCGGAAACTTTAGAATCAAATAAATCCTCAATCATCAGACAGAGAGCCCAACAACTTAGACTCGCTTCCAGCTCCAGCACCAGCAGTAGTCAGCAGTCAGCAGACGGTATCTCGAGCACAAATGTGATTTCATCTTTAAATTGAATCCCTCTCGGGGTGATCTTCAATACAGTGCAGTGGTTGACATTAGTCGAGGGCTGATCTAATATTATTTGACGGATGATTTAATTTCCCCAAACATATGGACACCATTTAGCACTAACTGACAAACTCCATCCCAGTAATGAAACCATACCATCAGGAATTCAGAAATCAAGACCAAAAAAGCCAGGTCAGTTTGAGTCGACTAAACTCGTGAGTAAAATCAGAAACTAAGGGGGAAAGGCTGGAGTAATGAAAAATGAAAATACCATAGTTCACTCCAAAAGCATGTAACCCATGCATCCGCAAAATGTGTCTGCGTAAGATGAGATTAGATTAAAGGTTATACTTTTAACTCGACTTGCTTCGCGGTCGAAAGAGAGACAGAGAGAGCAGATATGGAGGGAATAGCGCAAAAAGATAATAGAAACCATAAAAGTAGGATTTGTGAAAAAAAAACTGTGACTGCAAAAATTTTTAATTAGGTTCATGCTCATGAACGAACCAACGCAATGGAATACTAGAATAGAATGCTGTAAATGCCAGATTAGTTTCCCCGAGAAATACGATTACATCCTATTTGTCCCTAACGTGTATCGATGAAAGCACTCTGCCAATTAATCAATCAATGTATCAATTTCTCTTTTAAAAAAACACACAATTGCAAAATACACCAAAATTACTCTAAAAAATGTCAGCTTTTTAAATCCAGGGTTTCCAAATTTCCAGGCTGAAACCCCAACTAATCAGAGATTTACAGCAAGTATGTTTCAGACGGACTTAATACTATGTATAGCTATACCCGCTGTACGAAGTTTAGGCTTCGGCTGGAGTTTGCCTCATACTACTTATATGCGTATAGATGGAGGAGATATATGTCTATAGGTATAGCGTTGGCTCTATAGGGATGCCGGGGTAGGAGCGATGTGGAAGGAAGAAAAGGGAGAAGTATGAAAGTGAAGTTAAGTAAAGGAAGGAATGGTGGCTGGAGTAAAAACAAAGGCGAGCACATCTTGAGGCTTTTAATGGGCCGAGAGTGGCGTCTGCGGGCTATATAAGCCCAAGTGTGGGCGTGTCGCTCCGAAATTTGTCAGCTCTCTTTCGCCCTAGGACCATATCGGGCTTCGAACAATTCTTTTTTTGGCTCTATTCCCAGAGACTATACATCTCACCACCGTAGCTTATAGCACTTTACTTCATCCGACTGACTGGTACAAGTCGCGTCGACTACATCTCCTCCGCAAGCTCACCACTTCTACCCGCGATCATACTATTTCTGTCCATTCCTCTCGCTCTTCCATAAAACCAACTTTAAATCAGCTCCACATCAACTCACTCTACAGCCCCATCTCCAACTATAAGCACCTACCTACATAGAGGGACTGAAGAGGCAAAATTATGTAAGCCTTTCCGATTCTGATGACCCCACAAACACAAATGCAATGTTTTAAAAATGATGCCATTTTTTATTACAAGCTATCTTTCGATGAAGTAAAAACAATTAGTTTATGAATATTTATTTACACATTTTTGAAAAGTGCAGATAGCAAAACATTATATTGAGCTGGCTTTGACAAGATGTGTGTCACTATGTATTTGGGAATGATTGCTCATTTTGCGCCTTAAGTAACGCTATGTGAATCAAAAGTCTCTCTCTCTCTCTCTCGAAAAATCTCTTCTCAACAGCGACTACGAACATGGAAGAAAATTTACTCTCTTTTCCTCAACATCTCTTCGTCTTCTTCTTGACTTGACTTTACTTGCTCACACAAACTTTCATTTCCCCGTCCGTCCTGTGTGTAGCACTGCATCAAGGAAGGATCAAGATTCCAGATTCAAGAAGATCGTAGTAGTTTCCTTTCCTTCTCATCCTCGTCTCTTATGTCTTTCCACCCAAATATATCGCTTATCTCAATTCGAATTCCCCGTTCCAGCTATCAGTGCACTAGAGTGTGGTATACTCATACGTACAAATACCCAGTATGTTCCATGTTATACCCCATCACATCTCGAATCACACTGCATCGCATTATTCCTCTCGTTCCAACGTAGTTTTATACGACTCCTGAGTATCTCTGATCCTGAGTACGGTCTTAGTTTTTGGTTTAGTTTCCTTTACAGATTCTATGGCCTTCATTTCTACCAGTAACCAGCAGAGCAGCGAACAGACAATTTCACGATTAGTTCCGAACGTGGAAAACTATCCGTCTGCTAATGTTATCCCGTCATTATGACCTTTCGGACAAGCAGGCAGGGAAGTTCACTTAACGCTTTTCACGAGCATAGAACCTATATGAACCAACTTTTCCTATATAGTATAGCCGGGATTTATACGGCCATACGTATTTAGATCGACTACCGTGTGGGCTCTCGGCAATTCGTTGAATGGTTGAATCTCATGTAAAAGTAGGTATTCATGACTTCTCAAGGCGGCCTTTATTCTTCAATCCTGATAAATATACACCAAAAGCATCACAGAATCATCGTAGTTTAATCCACCGAATGTAGGTACCTACCTATATATATATGCCTTGTAAGTGTAAGACACGTGGAAGAAGCCTCAATGAAATGACTTCAATTGCGTCAATTGTCTTTGAATTTCTCTGTTTTAATTCAATGTAACGTTCCTCTGAATGCTATACATGCATACTTTGGCACCTTCCTTGCGATGGAATGCGATGGACAAAAGCAGATCGATGGGAACGTCTTTTTTTAAACTCAGCAGTTTTTTCTTGTCTTTGTGATATACTATACGATTGTGACTAGATTTTATTTTTTGTTCAAACGTCAACTGTGGAATGTACTGAACTCTCATTCTTTGACCAATCTTTGACGCACCGTTTGCACCGTTTTTGTAAGACCAAGGCAAGTTGATAAAAAAAATGCTGTTGCTAAGGGTTCTTTCAATTTATACGTTAAAGAAAATAGTTTTTTGGCCCCTTTGAAGATGCAATTGTTGTGTTTTGCTTTTTTCGGAGACGCAAATATATACAGTTTTGTCGTTTTTGAAAAAGGGCAAAATCAATTTTGTATTTTTCGAACAAGTGTATGCAATTGTGCAACAGTAACGTAGTAAAGTTTTTATAACTATAATGTTATGTGTTTTAAAAAAAGAACAAGTGTCAAGTTTTGCATTTTGTAAAAAAGTGTAAATATCACGTTTAATCCATTTAGAAAATGTACGAATAAAGCATATGCCTATTGTTTGAACGATAAATCTCAATTGAAATTGTGAGGTATAATAAATAGAAGTTCCTGAGTTCATTATGATCGGATCTGATGCTTTGAATTTGGATTTGATCCCGAGCGTGTAATGATGGTGGTAGGTAGACTGAAGCATTTAGATGAATTGGTAAATGTCAGTTGAAATGATTCCGTTGTTGCATTGATCAAGTGAATACTTCAACTCAAGTCAAAATTCCTTCCCATCATCGCCCTATGCCTCCTGATATATGAGTGCTGCTATACCCCTTGTGTCTGTACTGTTTAAAGTGTACTGACGTCTCCGTTACAGCTAGGTTATAGGTTGATGACAGAGCTGATTGCAGATTGGAGGAGAGGTGGAAATCTATGTAATAAAAGTACAGTACACCCCAAGTTCTGAAATGAGAAAAAAAAAATCAAGATGTCTATGAAATGAAATAAAATGAATGAATAAATGACTTATTCATTGATTAATCACAAGTCCGGTTCTCACCACTCAGCACTGCAATTTAATGTCAGTTTTCAGCGCATACCGATGTACATATTAGTATAGGCATCATGTAAAACTATGCACGGCGCTGGTGCTGGTTCTGATTCTGATTCTGACGCTGCTACTCCCAACTTGCTGGTTAGTTATCAAATCTAAGAATGAAAGAATGCAATGGAGTTTTTGCTGAAGGAACATACTGTATGGAATGCTTGGTTACGTGCATAAATTGTAAATTCCTCAATGCGTACCATTTCTTGATATTTGTCTATGAGAGGTGTGTGCTCCGTCTTTGCCACTGCCAATAGTCAAGTCCAAGGATTAGAATTAACTCGGCTGAAGCAGTGATAGTGCTCACGATTCAATATCCAATGAGACCAGAACAAGAAGTTGAACCAGAACCAGAGAACCAGACCATCAGCGTTGTGGAAGCAGAAGCAGATGTACTCAAGAGCGTTTTGAATGTTACACCACGGGAAAGTTTCGTAGCATTAGTTTTGCAAATTTTGCCATTTGTTTGGCATCAAAAATTGACACATTTGTCACTTTTTCAAACATGCCAACCTATTTTGTGTACATTATTTTCTAAACAGCTTTCTATCAATTTCGATTGGCATGTTTTAAAAGCCAATAATGTATTTTGGGATTCCAAGAAATAGCAAATTTCAAATTACATTTCTCATACATACATTTTTATAGCGAAAACTATAATTTTTGCTATTTGTGAGCATGTGTAACTAGCAAGTTTTGCACAT
The DNA here is from genome assembly GCA_034695205.1 of Dicyrtoma fusca. NCBI lineage: Eukaryota > Metazoa > Arthropoda > Collembola > Symphypleona > Dicyrtomidae > Dicyrtoma > Dicyrtoma fusca. Next base: position 27,733 of record JAQFZC010001182.1, read on the forward strand.
TTTTACAGTGTAAACAGAATTTGGCTTTTTAAAAAACGTAGCAATAGTTGTTTTGTAGTTTATAAAACTAAAATATCATGTTTTGCACATTTTTATAGCGTAAAAGTAATTCGTGACCTTTCGAAAAATGCGAAACTAGCAAGGTTTGGACTGTACAAGACGTAAACAGTATGCTTTGCACTTTTATGAGACGTAATTAATAAGAAAATTACACTGTTTTGTAAATACCTAGGTAGTTTGTAGAAGCATTGTAAGAGCCGTTGCAATGTTTACCATTTTGAAAGCAAAGTTTATTAGAAATTGTCTGGTCTAATATTTGTACAGCCCCTAGAAAAGGAGATGTAGGTACGTACATACATTCAATATACAATAAATAAGCTATACAAATAGATGGACAGGTAAACCTCTGTCAATTATTCTCACAATAATCCAGACTTTGATTTGAGGCGATTAACTTAATATTTCATTTCATTTGCACTCATCAGTCGTCCACACTCAAGCGTTGCATTCTACATTATGATATACATACACATCGTAGCAGCATACTTGTTCCTATACAAATGTGCCTTCGTATTTCATTACAAGAAAAAGCGAGCTGGATAGGCCAGTGCAGTGCATGGAAAATAGATGCATGCACTTACTCTGTATTCTGTATAAAAGTAAACTATCAGTAATAGAGATGCGAATGATGAATTACCATTTTCAGTATGTACTTGTATTAGATTTCTTCAGTTCCATAGATATTATAGGTCTACTATACACACGTATTATGGTCGGAAAAGGCTTGCTTTAAATATGTCTGGCATACAGAAGAAATCTGGTTCGTATGTGAGCCCTGGTGGCTCTGCTTGATGCCAGTGTGGTTTGTCTGTTGTAGTTGTAAATAATGCTCACCTTTTTTCTTGGCTCATCGGCAGTTTTCAAAACTGACCAAGTTACGTACATGCATACCCAGCTAACTAACTCAAATGAATTTATACAGAAAGATAATAATGGATGCTCCGTCCGATAGTTCTTCCATGTCTTCTTCTTGTACTGGTTCCCTTGATAGTTTTCTCTTGGGCTCTTGGAAGTAGCGGTTGATTGTTGATGGTGTTAGTGGTAGTGTTAACTCTGTATAATATATTTCTAATTCTATTCTACCCCACGATTCTACTTGTATATGATTCCAGAGACCTATATAAACCGATGCGAGGGCCAGAGAGCTCAGTAATATTGACTTGGTTTCCTCCGTTCTGTCTATTTATTCGGAGATAACAAGTCAGCTTCGTTAGGAGAAAGAAGGCATGAAGACATGAAGAACCTTAATAAACCCGACCCTGCCAAAGTTAATGAATCAGAGTTACACTGCCGCATTATTTACTTACCTCAAAACTCCGCTATTGCTTCTCCAAATTCAAATCCACATACTCACAATGTATACCGACGGATATGAGGGAGTTCACCTAGCAGTGAAATTGAAACTGAAATAGTATGTAAGGGCATTCTAATACTGATAAGCTACAGTAATTCATAGATAGGTAGGTACTTTCTAGTTGTCTACCACTGACTGCACTGTATTCTGTATTATCGATCGGTAGCCGTATTCCTTAATTTTAAGCTTCCAGCATCATCAAAACAATCGAAATTTACTTTCATTAATTTTTTCCATTGCGTTCCGTTCCCTTGGTATGTCTTAAACTAGTTTTCGGGGACAAGGAAATTCTTTACTTGTAAAGGACCTAATGTAGTGGTATTTTTTTACATCACAAATTTGAAATTTTTGTATCCCAAGGATGCACTATGATGATGATAACGGACCGAGTCTAACTCTAAGTCAACGCTAACGTTAAGTAAATAGTAATTAGAGTTCATACGATTCATTTCTTGCAATTATTCAACTGTTATTCAATTGCATAACAATCTGAATCCGAGCTACAATAATGGTGTACAAAGAAGCGAGTTGATCTTTGCCCTTACATTTCTAAAGGGGTGCATACGAAATGGAATAGAAAAGTAATAGGTATGTAGAAAGTACCTAGGTACATTATTTATGTATGTAGGATTCTCATAGCGATGTGTGTGTGGAGGGCGAAAATGCTCGTTGCACAGAATGAGAAATGGGTGACCGGAAAATGGAACTTGAAAGTTTTGCCATTTTCCTCAAGAGACCTTCTTTGCTTCTTTGTGAATGCGATTGGGATTGGAAGCATTTTATCTACCACATAATAAAATCCGTACTTAACTCTATCTACGTATGACCATAGGTCAATGAATGGTATAAATGTGTGGAACTGTGTAGAATAAAGTGCTTTTTCCTTTACTTAAATGACAAAACCATTGGAAGCAATAGTATCAGTGTCTGCAAAGGGTCTTCTAACAAAATCATCAAAATGCCTAGGTATTTAAATCTAGACTATAATTCAACTATTTAATTTCAAGTTTCAAAGTTTTTAAAAATACTTTATCTAATTGCAAGCTAGATCTTTAGGCGGCATGGTTGAAACTTGCCGTATTTCATCAAAAATATTTTATACACCTATATAACATAGGGGCCTTATTCTCGTTTAAAATAAGAGGAAGTCAACAATGGGATAGGTACGAAAAATGGTCTCATCAAGGGATATTTAGTGACTGGGTTTCACAGGTTAATGTTTCTCCATTCCTTTGCATGGGTCCAAGTTGAAAGCTTCTGCTCCATTGGTCTACAATGGGATCGTTAATGAGACAGAAAGAGCCGATTTGTATGCGCCTCAACACAATTTTCATGCGCTTCAACAGATCCTCCACAGTCACAGTCCCAGTCAGTCCCATAGTCGACAATGTAAAGCTTGGGATTCGAAATCAGTCAGTACAGATGGGTATATCTGTCCCGCAAATGTGTATGTAGGTACTATCTAGAAAGTTAGTCCAATTCCCAATGCCAACGTTTACACCAGCAGCAATGGCAATGAATTCCTTCCGGAATTGATCAATGCAAAAATATACAGGAGGCTACTATAAGTATAGCCAGATAATTTTTCCCCGGAAAAAGAATTATTCAATTTTACAATCCCATTTTAATTCATCCAATTCTTTCTTTCCTGGCCAATTAAACCCTATGAAAATTTGAAAATTTAACTCCCTCATTAATTCCTTTTAAAAGACTTTCTTATTAGTTTCCTTTCATTTTTTTTTGTATCACACCTCATACGTATGTATTATGTATTAAGAGTAAAGAGCCCGGGCTGGACGAAGTAGGTAGTTGCAGTAAGCGAGGACGGTGGCAGCCAAAGAAACCATATCATAAAAAAAGTAGGTATAGAGGAAATAATGCCTTGTTGATGCTATCTTTTTGGAAATGTAGTGCAGTTCATTGTAGACTGAAGAGCACAGTGGCACAATAGGTGGTGGGGGGTTCAATTGAAAATGAAAGAAATATTTGCTTGTTTTTATTTTCCCTTTGCGTTCATTTCTTTGACTTTTGTTGAAAAGTGTTGACTCTGACTGAGAGTTGAGAGCTTACATGGAGATTTACAATCAATATATTATCATCTGTGTGGAAGGAGCCCAGCGTAAATATCCTCAAATCCCATGGGGATGCTACTGACAGATAGTGTTGGGGCATGGGGAAAGGGATCCCTGCGGGTAGCACATAATATAATCATAAATTGAAAGGTGAACGCCGTCAGTGTTAAATGGAGGTAGAAACCCCTCTTTTACAATCACATTTTATTTAAACGACAAAGGCTCTCCATGCACAAGACACACACACACGAACTGTAACGAAGGTAGTTAGGTAAGTGCCTCACATTATACTAACTGCCTACTGTATCTCCATGGACTCACTAGTCAGTCCCTACCGGTTGCCAGCGCCAATAGCATAGAGTACTTTACTGTGCTAGCCTTGTTTTCTGTGCCGGCTCTGTTATGTAATGGAAATATGTAAATAGCTTCGTGCTTACAGCCTAATTGTAAGGGATCTTTCATTTATTACACTGGGCACTGTAGAAGTAGTCACTAAAAAGAAAAATCTTTGCTTTCTACTTGTATATGTCCTGTTTTGCTCTTTCTGAGAGACAAATACAGCGTTTATGCCCTTTTGGAAACGTTAGTAACACGTTAATGCCATGTTTTTTTAAAGCAAATAACGTGTTTTTTACTTTTCAAAAGCTGTTACTGTATTATTAGCCATTTTGAAAAAGCAATTAGTGCGCTTTGATAAACGTATAGCATTAATGTGTTAAAAGTAAATAACGCGTTTTGCACTTTTCAAAAATTTAGTTACAACTTACCACTATATTCACCTGCTTTGAAAAGGTAGCAGCTTGTGTAAATACAATTGATATTTCCTAGTTTTACAAGCAAATGACGTGTTTTGCACTTCCACAAATGCAAATGCAAATGCAAAAACATGTTCACAAATCTAATTTAATAAATAATTAAATAAAAATAAATTATTTCATTAAAATTTTTGATGAACTGCTCTAAACCTGAATAGAACGACGTAATATTGTTCCAATGCTCAGGGACGTACGCACACCAAACCTATAGCAGCATTAGCCGAAGAAAGGCACGCATCTTCAGGAGTCAGTCGTGGGTTAGAAGAAGTGCAGTAGGCTTGATACTTGTGTTGAATACTTTCATACAAGTTAATATTCTATGATTAGATATCATTGGGTTCAGTTGAGACCTCGTACCTGTTTCATTTTTGTCGGCATGATATGATCATCATGAGCCATGGGATGACATGACATGAAGGAAGCAGAAACTGGATTTATTTGATTTCGTTTTCATTTCATATCATCTCCCCACTCACATTCGGGAACGAAGGCACCACGGCACTGCAACCACAGAATCTGAACATGAGAATAACTTCTTCATCCTCCGACCGCATTTCTGCTGACATCATTGTCATAATGAGCTCTATGTTTCAATTATCACCCTACTCGTCTTTCACTAAATATTTTTCTGAGTCGTTTCATTTCGTATCATAATAAAGCACATTAGCTCCAAATACAGATGCAGTAAGTGCAGTGCAGTCCAATGAAGTGGAAATGCAATGCAATGATATGTAGCTTAATATAAACCTTCTGTATCGTGGTTTGTGAAGCAAAGTGATGTAACTCTAGTAAACCTTACAAGCAATGGCCTTTTTTGTTGGCTACTACTGCGGTGTAAAGGTGGAGCGTTCCGCAATTTATTGAAACATACTAATAAAAGTTTTAGCATCATTTAAAATCGATGTACGTTACAGATTTTGCAAGCTTTCAAACGGACAAGAACATTTGAAGCTTTTTCAAAAACACCAGACGAACCCTTTGTGCGCTTTCAAAAACAAGTAAATATAATAATTTGTACTATTTTGAAAACGTGCAAATAAAACGCTTGGCAGCTCTTCAAAAACATGCAAATAGAACATTTCATAGCTTTTCAAAAACGTGTAAATAGAACATTTCATAGCTTTTCAAAAACGTGTAAATAGAACATTTCATAGCTTTTCAAAAACGTGTAAATAGAAC
>JAQFZC010001183.1:0-33206 GCA_034695205.1 Dicyrtoma fusca
AAAGTGTTATTTACTAGTTTTGACCTTTTTGAAAAAGTGTTATTTACTAGTTTTGACCGTTTTGAAAAAGTTAATTTGTAGAATTAAAGACTTTTGTAAAGCATGCTTTCCATGGTTTGCCAGTTGCGAATAGGTTAAGTTCTTTGAAAAGTAAAACAAGTTTTTATAGTAAGAAAATTTCTTGTTAACAGATTCAAAACATGGAGATACAAGCTTTTGAACTTTTCTAGTAACTATAGATAGCGAGTTCAGTATTACCCACCCTTGTGATACAACTTATATAAAGACAAAGCTACGTCATAAAATTCTTCCTGATTTTGATTGCACTACTGGAACTGGAGCTTTCACAATACTCAAAACTGAGTATAATCGATGGCCACTATGTATTGCCTATGTATTTTGTACACAACATGTTTTAAAATCTGCTAAATAGTCCTAATGCACTTCCTTCATTTTCTCCAATTTCTACGAATCTCTAAAATCTTTAAAGCGTATTTACGCTTAAGGCCAGCTCCTTTGTTCCAAATACCTCGCTCAGCTCTCTTCTTTTTTTACGACCAACCATGAAAATAAATTTGCTAAAAGCCTGTTCCGTCCCATGAATTTTTACGAGTCGCCTCTGTCATCGTTTATTGTACCTACAATTATGTACAGTAGCATCTAGAATATAGCGGCCACTATAATGGGACTATCGCTACACCGCTATAAGGATTTAAATCGTGTGGCTTGTGGCCGCTTTAGAGCTATAGGGGTATTTTATTAAGCCACTATTTAGTAGGCCACTAAAAAGGGACCGCTCCTACAGAAAAAATCAATTCAAATTCTTGGTGTGAATATACATTGTGTTAATTAGTATGCGGTTAAAACATACCTGGAATAATAACTCTTTTTTGACCTGGACCACTAAACAGCAAAGGGAAACGGAGATAGAAAGGCTCCACTGTGATTGTATCTTAACTACAGAAAACAGACTGCATATCCCACACTTCTAGAATAATGAACAAAACCGAGAGAAGTGTGTGCATATTATGCACTACAGGTGTATTTATGCTGCCTTAGTCTACTGGATAATCACTCCGCGTCAAAAATATAGGCAGCATTATTATCATTAATCTCAATAATCCTAATAATTTAAGATGAAGCATCTGCGTTCCTTGTATTTAATCTGAATAGCAGTACACATAGCTATTTCAAGCTGTCAGCTTTATTAATCACACTTTAAGCCAGTAGAGGATCTTAATACATACCTTCAAAATGTATGCAAAATGTTGCATGCCCAGTGGCTTTGGACGGACGAAAGGTGTTATGTGACTCAGTGTTTCTTTTGGAAAACTTTAACATCTGGAGTAAGACCATATTTGCACAGGTGTACTGGCATAGCTTAAAATCAGCCTTGCAGTTTTTAAAAACCAAAATTTTTAATAAGTATCATTTACGAGGTCGCGAAAGACAAACATACACAATCTGAATAGAAAAGCTCTGTAAGATAAACACAGAATTTTCAGGAAGTATCTGCCAGGATTCTGATAAAAATTACTGCGATTCCAAAACCTTATGTTAGGACCGTAACTCCATCTTTGGACTTACCCGGGTAGTAGCGCCATTCCTAGTTTACCCGACAACGGGAAAGTGTCGCTGGGCTTCCATAAGTTCTTTGGGATCGCTGGCTCTCCCGACTGCAGGTAGTAAAAAAAATCCCAAGAAGTTGAACGAATGCAAAGGCCGAAGCGGAATACCGATGGCCATGCTAATACAGAACCAATACAGGAAATCCGAATGGGAATCCCGAAAGCCCGAGTGCATATTTTGCCCGCACGTATCTCTACAGCTATAAAATATTACTCAGCCGTGTGTCACTTACCAGCTCCTAAACTCTCCCTCACATATCCCCTCTGCTCCGCTTTCAAAACCTTCAGCTGGCTTACAGCGGTGTGGCTTAAAGCGGATTTCTTTCTTGGTAAACCAAAGACTTTCATTTCACTTTTTGAGATATGCTGTCACGAATGGAAATATTGACACCTTGGATGAAGAAGCAGAATGAGGAGGTCTATTTATTCTATTTAACTACAATTTTACTATATATTTTTTGAAATTAGAGTACATGTATCAATAGTGTTGCTGCTTTCCCTTTTGCGTCATGAAAATTATTTGAACGATTCGGCTTCTTTATTCACATTAGTTTATTAGCTCGTAAAGTTTCTTTTTACCTTGTTTTAAAACTTTTAAAATATTAATAATTAGCCAAAATGTTTCTAGAAAATGTTGTAGATTACTCATACACTGTTTTGTTACAAAAACGAATGCTGGGCATCACGATTTGTGAGAGCATTAATTGCTTAACATGTACCATTTTGCTTCTTTTAAGCTACGATATTTTGTGAGCATATATGGTCAGGAACAAAAATACAGATATCTGCGGTGGGAAGAACATTTCCGCCTTGAGTGTAAACACGGCTGCTTGTCTCCCACCAAAACGCCAGTACCTCCAATAATCTACTCTCTGCAGTATGCCACTTTACTGTACACTCTTTGAACTCGTCTCCTGCTCTGGATATGCAGATAATGGGGCATATAATTATACGTGCACGGAATTCTAAGCCTTTAAATCCAAAGGGGAGGGATAAGCGCGTCTTACGCCGATATCTGTACATGAAAAACAAACACGTGTCTTTAATACGCCGACCGCCATAAAATTTTAAGTGATAACATAAGCTCGCAGATGTGCCACTACTTACCATTAGCTTCCCTTCACTAAACTTCTTACTTTTGACTTGACTTTCACTTGACGGTATCAACGTTCTCAAGGAACCAATCAAATATTACACTTCTAATTTAATTTTCAGGGAGTCGCATTAAAGCTTGTATAATAATTAACACTTTTACTCTGCTAATTTTTAAATGGTTTTGGTAGATTTTGTAAACTTTGCATTTTTGTAAAACGAGAAATTAAACAAGGATTTTGCGAAACCTGAAATTTTTAGTTGGTGGCATAGTAAGCTGCCATTAATTTATTGGTGAAAGTAGGAGGTATTTTGACAAAACTCCAAACGTAATAAACGAATGGGCCATACAGAAAAAATCACAAGATGATACTATTTCCTTAATAGCTTCATTCATTTGCATAATATCACTCCCTTGCCTCCAAACAACGAGGAGGAAACGTCGGCTGCAAGGCCGGAGATGAAAATATTTCGACGGCACATGCAAAGCAAGTAACCATAAGGAAAAGGGCATAAGCAGAGTAGACCATAAGCAGAAAGCCAGCTTAAGTTCAAATGAAAATGATATGATTTAATCGCGAATCATACGGTTATATTCTATTAATTACATTGGATTAGCAAACTTTCTCTCTTATATCAATTTTCGCTTTCACTGCTTCCCCTTTTTTTGCCCCTAGCTTGCTTTCCCTTGCGCAAAGACGATGATTGAAAATAATTTATTTTAGTACACAAATTCACATAGTAAAGTTTTTCTAACAAAAGAAAGTATTGACAAAAATTGACTTGTGGTTCGAGGGCAATGCCTGGGAATGCAATATGTAGGCTGGGGAAAAGGAGAAAGCACGCCTTCAGACTTTGATGGTCTGCATTACGTCCCTGTAATATATGATACGATGCGATAGGAGATGCTGCTTTGTAGTAGACCTACATCTGTTCTTACAGCTGGCCAGGCATAGCTCCGTCTCTTATGCTGAGTTGGGAAAAGCTTAGTGGATTCTTGACTTAAGCTTCAGCTGCGTGTCCTTATAACATTATATCTTTGAATCTACATATACCGTAAATCATCAAGTAGTTTCCCTCGAAGAATTATTTGCAAAGATAAATAAGACAATGCTTTAAAGTACATAATGAATTTACATTTTTACTGTTCAAAATTTCAAAATACTAAAATTCATTTTCTGCTAAAAAAAAGTGCTTTTAAGATACGCTACAAATTTTGTTAAACCGCATAACTAGATACGTTTTCAAAATCAAAAAAAATTGTACCTCTGACCATTAAAATATAAGAATGTTCAAAAACCGCTTTTACGGAAAAACAATTATTTTTGGAACCATTTATGGCAGTTTGCACTTTGTCCTTGGTCAAACGCTTCTACGCTAAACGGTATTCTAGCATTTGTCTATAGGAAGAAATGTGTAGTGAAAGTGAGGCTGGGAAAGTACTTGATGCATGCTTGAAGAAGTAAAGCATGTACTTGTAGTAGGACTGACTGACTGAGAGATGAGAAGGACTGAACTCATAGCTCTAGATAGTAGCTTGCGATACGACAGAGCGTACACTACAGAGACCACTTCTGCATTCCCATTATTTCCTGTCCTAGTATTAGTGGAGTACAAGTGCAGTTCAGTGCAGGAAATACTTACAGCTTTCACTCTCATACTACATATATTACAAGGAAAGAGATCCACCTTAGACATTCCTTACCAGACTTACCTGGCTGGCAGTATCTCTCTCTCTCTCTCTCTCTCTGTGGCTTGGCTTGACTATGTTTGGTTTTGAGTCCCAATAGAATTTACAACCCAACATTCTCCTCAATACATCTCTATGGCTTGCCATCCTATTACTTGTCATGTCATGACTTTCACTATTTCACTTGGACTTTCTTCCTAGTAGAATCTCCTCCGGCTCTTTCTTAGACTTTAATAGCTCTCTGCATAAGTTTACACAGTGAGCTTTTGGGATATTAGCTCTGTGGGTGCCTTGTTTGCTATAGAACCTCTAGCTCTACGTTTGGAAAAGAAGAAACTAACGTGCCTACATACATATGGCAGGATGCCTATATTGACAGCGAAAGCAATGCAAAGCAAGGAAAAGAAGCGGAGAAAGTCTGAACGGTAATAGGTAAAGCATCACATTTATGTGAAAGATGGGTTACATAATGTGGCTGTTAAGAGAAAGTCAAGTTTTGAGAAAGTATGGGAATTATAACAAAGGATACCAGAGACGAACCAATAATTCCATGCGTTGCATTTTCTTTACATGGTGAAAGTGCCTAGACACATAAAACCCGGTCATCTTTTGAGCATTTTTCCTCCCGCATTTTCAGAATAATTGTATTTTATCCTTTTCCAAATGTTCTTTACAAAACGAGAGAGAATTCTTAAAAAATGTAATATGCGTAAACGTTTTATTAAAACGATTTGTTATCATAGTCAGGGATATCCTTGTAACCTGCAACTGAAATAATGTCTGAACTTTGATTTTGTTGATAGTGTGCAGCAAGCTTTGTAACTGTAGTATGTCTGATTGATTTTGATATTCTTCGTATTTGTTTTAAGTCACTGTTACACAATTGTAATAGTCCTATGACTCAGTATACAGTACATAGAATTTTTCAATGTTGGTAAAATCTTTTGGATGTAGTTAAGTTTAATTTAGTTCATTATCCAATGCACTGCGTACTGTCAACGCTTTCCATTAAAATGTATCAGTGGTGTCTCTGACCGCACAATACGCTATCTTTTGAAAGTGTATGGTTTCTTTAGTATCAATTTTTGAATTACCTAAATTGTTTTCAACTGCGCTACGAAGGCCCTAGTGAAAGCAAACCAAATTTTCGTAAGCCTTTAGCACGCAATCAAGTAGTTTTATCAAATAAAAATCTATAAATAAAACGTTTTAGTCAGCCATAACGGCATTCTAAAATGTGTAGTAGAATAAATCCACATTTATGACCAAGAAAAGGAGTAATTTTAGCATTACTTTGACCGTGTTGGTGTAAAAACTTTTGACTGGTTTACGGTCATGTGCTTGACCGGAGGCATGGCAATGTTTTATGGTACATCGTGGTCGAGCACTAGGTGTCGAACAAAATCTGTGTCGGGCCTTTTCCTGTCGATCAGGTGCTGTCGATCAAGAAGCTTTCGATCACTTGTCCTATCGATCATTTATCTCTTGATAAAATGGTTTTGATCATTTATCCTGCGCCTGTTGAACGGGTGACCGAGTACTCTCTTGAACTACGTATACATAGTAGGTATAAATGTAGCTGATGTCTTTCAAAGCCGTTCTGCAGGTATTTATTTGGTGCTTTTTCACAAGGCAATGGATTTGGCTGCACAAGTTATTATATCAGAAATGCATTGAGGTATGAATTGAGACAGAGTATTGCACTACACGCTGCTTAGAATATGGTATGGTTAGGAGGGTTAAACGGTGAACTGATCACATACGTCACTCTTGGATTTCACTGGAATTCTACAATTCTAGTTGTTGATGACATGGCTAGGCTGCTTGTTGTTCGTTGGTTGGTTGGTTGGATTTGGATAGTCGTTGACTCCTCACTATACTATCCGCTGCTCACTATACTCAGTCCTGAGTAGTTCCCCAGATACGTAGTTATGTATTTCTTGGTTTGGTATCCCATTGTCTATCCTAGCATGCACTCCCAGACTTTTCTCTCAATGCTTCCTTCCTATACTTTCTCTCTGTCTCCATTTCCTTCTCGAGCTGTCGATGTCAGTCGTTCTTATAGCTGTCCTTCATTCCAGTGCGTGCTCAAGTACTCAAGTCGAAGGCAGAGTCGATCAACCAGGAATTCTAAAATTCTAAGCTACATATGTATAAGCGACCAGGAGAAAGAATGTTGTTACTAGACAACTCACAGTTATACAACATACAGCAAATCCACTAGCTTCTACTCTCTACCTTCTTTTTAATGCTATTTTACATTTTAGTCTTTGACTAACGGTGAGCTGCTACTTGCATACATAAACTTAAACATGTAAGAATTGCAAGAAAGGAATACTTCTCATTCAGATAGTGACAAAGTTTTGTGAAAAAGAGAAAACAAAAATTACTTAAGACGATATTTTGTCTTGTTGTAATACAAGACAGGCTGCAGTTGCATTATTTTAATTGTCTTAAAAATAAAATGAATTGAATTGTGATCCCTAAATCTTCAAAAAACTGTATAATTTTGAATTACAGGATTTCATTTATAAGCACAATTAATTGCTTATAAAAAAATCAAAAAAGTCTTAAAGCATTTTTTCTTACAAGCTCCGAAGTGCAACTGAAAGTAAGAGAAGCTTTAAAATTAAGGCCAGCCCAAACTTCCTTTACTGGGTGTAATTGAAGTGTAGGAGTTAAATTTGTATTTGACTAGGGTGCTTTCACTCATGTTTCTTTGACAATTTACTGCCTAGCAATCACTCCTACGTGAATCCTAAGCTGAACTACTGTCTGATGTGTCTGTTTATAGTCATTGGTGTTAGTGTTGGTGTGCATTTGAAGTATACTCAGAGGTAGTAAGAGTACAGGAGACAGAAGCTGGTTGGTCCAGCAGGGGAAGCAGAGCTACTTTCACCCGCTTCTGATAGTTGGAAAGTAGGAGTGGGAGAGTATAGAGCTCAAAGGAGAGATTCTACTGGAAAAAGAATTCAAAAATTGGATCTTCTCCTTCTTGCACTTCTTCCTATTTAGGTCTAATGTGGACTATCAGTTGATGTTGGTGGATCGTGAGTGTGAGGATCGGAAGTAAAACAAAGAATTTACTATTGTTTTCTAAACAGTGGACCAAAAAAATGATAGTGGGAGAGAAAGCTGTGAAAGTCCATGGGAGATAAGTGCTGTACTAGTACATACATGGCTAATAGAATTCTCTCTTTTCTTTCAGTTGTTTTTAGCGATTTAACGAGAACGTTATAATGTGAAAGTGCAGTGCAGTGTTTTCCCTGGTTGCTCTCTAGCTCGAATTTCTATCTGCTCCCAAAACAATCAACAACCTATTTCCTCCCTTGAACTTTTTCTACTTTCACTAGCTCTCTCTTCATTCTACACCGGACCACACACTACTACTGCCTCGTTGGGTCGTGGAAGGTCATGGAGAAAGTGAATTTAGAGCAATACAAATTTCCCACGCCTTTTACTCTCACTTTATAAAAAAGGGAGTATTGGATAGATTGAAAATCAACCTCGGAATCCGTTCTCACGATTTTATGAAAGATTTGGAGTAGCCTGAGAGTAGACACAGAACGTTCTGACTCTGATTTGGATCCTTAGAAGTTCAAGAGTCTAGACGCAAAGTGGGCAGTAAAGTTTAACTTTCTATCAGACTTCAGTGCAGGCCGAAGGAGGCTAGCTATAAGAGAGAGAAAGTATTGCGAGGCGAATCAAGCTTAGCCATGTATACGGCGTGGGATAGTATCTCTAACAATTGGTTTAAATTGAAAGTTGTGCTTTCTTCCTCAAAATGGCAGGTTGGGGTAGTAGCCTCTCTATACTTTTTAGCCTTTCTAAATTCAGCTTATGTTAACGTTTAAAGTGTTTATTACTATTGTTTTAAAATTGGCTGTGAAGAAAGGAAGAATCTTCAATATAAAATTTATTGCTAATGTTTTGTTATCAAGAGAAAGCTGGCACAATTCACGATCTGTATTTTCATTTGGATTTGACTGATTTTATGTGATCCCATGTTTTTTGAAAATCTTCAGCACCGACACTAAACTTTTCCAAAAGCAATTCAAAAAGTGTTACAATGTTGTATCGTTGAAATGCTGAATAAAAGCTGCACAAGTTTGATTTCCATTAAAATGTCAACTATATCCTCCCCTTCGTGTCAACATGAGTACCTCAGCTGAGTTTAAAGTCACATGTGAAATTTTAATTGGTTCAGTTGTTCTTGTGTTCCCATATCCTTTTCCGTTTGCGGCGTTAGTGCAAGGAATAGAATGGCGGCGGCGATGGAGGTGCCTAAATTGGCTATTCGCCGTCAAACTCTACAACGATGGGCTTCAGCGTGAGTTACATGAATTCCCTCTTAGTTCTAGTTATCTGACAAATTCATTATACATTCATTGAGCATGATTTTCTCTCACAGGAAAAACAATTTAATTTATTCTTTGATCACATTTGTCATCACACATATACGGTCTACAAATACACACACATGCTATTGTACAAATGCACCTTTCTTGTTGAAAGGCGTATTTAGATGTGACAGTAGTCAAAAACGTGTTGCTAAAAAAGAATTGCTTTCTCCGTAATGATACAAGCACGCATTCTCATATGCACAGTACTTACTTTAAAGTTGGAGGGAGAGTTCATGGGAGAAAGTCTTTTTTGTTTGCTAATTCAATTTGTTGCCCTACCCTTTTTCTGTAACTAATCGAAGTAGGTTCACGTAGGAGTTTTATATGGCTCCCTATAATTGTAAATGTTTGAAATAAATTGGGTAATTGGAAGAAGGCTTTGTTGCTTTCACCCGTGCTTAATCCAACTTGGCATTCATTGAGCTTGCTAGGTTTAGAGTTTACTGGCCTTTAACAAAATAAAATATAGAGGGGGATCACACTAATTATCATATTACAAGGATCAACATTACGTTTAAGGTAATTGCGGGTGACGCTGCGTGTGCGGGCACTTTTTTAACGCTTTTAGGGACTCCTATCTCTTCTGCAGGAAGCCATCACAATGCTTTCATTGGTTTTAAATCTTTTAATTAATTTTTGGAAACAATTCTGCTTCCTTAAATGGACGTTGCTAGTTTATTTTATCCGGAGTTGCTAGGGAAAAGTACCCAATAAAAAATTCTAATGTAGAAACATAGTCGTAGAAAGTAAACTGAAAATTGTGCTTTCCTCGCTTCCTACATTCTACGAAAACAGAGATACATACAAATATAAATGTTACACAATATTTTCAAGTCTGTTAGGCTGCCACTCAGCTGTCCCCTAGTTCTCATACACCGTGCAAGAGAAAACATTTCAATAAGTCAGCTTGTAGACCGTTCAGAAACTAGTATGTGCATTCAAGTCAAACACCAATTTCATAATAAAACAGGGTAAAACAGTACAAATAGTGTCAAAAGCAGCAATTACACTTTTAAAAAGTGGAGATTGTTGTTTTGCCTTTCTGTAAAACAATACGCTTCTTTACTATTATGGTGCTAGAGAGTAACTCAACCGTAGAAAACTGAATTGTTAAATAAAAATAAAGTTTGAATGAGCTCGCCTAACTGGGGAAATACAGAATAGAAGGAAAACAAATACGTCCTGACATAAAAAGGTTTAGAAAAATTACCAGACGGCGATGAGGCAAAAAACATAAATGTTTGCCCTTTTCACTTTCTCACATAATGGTTCACAGATGTACTAGCTTCTACTTTCTATAAGCGTGAATAAAATATAGATTTGTACAGTTATATATCTCTTTGACTTGTTCTTGTACTGCTGGCAGGTGCCTTTGACTTTGAGTTTAGTGTAGTCGAGCTGAATTGAATTTGCTTGTGTTTTGTCTTTAACTTTTTGAACGGCCGTCGGCTTTCCCCTCTTTTATTTGGTTCAGTTGAGTTGAGTTTACAGAGGGAGATAGAAGCTCACCTGTCTGTCTCATGAATAACAAACGAGGGCGGTGTGCTATCCATTTCCTGATAAGGAGAAAGTCAAAATAAAAGTATGTTTTCCTCTTTTGCGGTTATGCTCAGGTCGGCAAAAGTAGATTATAGGGCGGTCCTTGGAAAGGTTATAGGGCTTGGAGCAATACAAGTAGTACAATTTAATATTAGCTTTATTTCACAGAACACAGAGCATTTCTGCATTGTAAACCAATAAACGGTTTCGTTTCCAATTCATAAAATTAAATTGACGTCTTTGTTTCATAAAAGCTTCTTTTCTGACATTATATGGAGAAAGTTCAAACCACACCAGGGATTGCTATTCACTAGTACATTTTTATTTAATATCGTTCTGTTGGAAATTGATCTAATCAGAAGTGGTATTAACCGGATTTGAATACAAGTTTTTTCTCCAGCAACAATTAACCTCAAAAAATAAAAATGAGCAGACGAAAGTTTGTTCACACAGTTTTCTGACGATTTACAATTTTTAAACAAAGGATTTGTAGTCGGACTGGCAGTACATGTGGATTTTTATTCAAAACAATCTATAAAAATATTTTAAGTATGAAATTGTGTTTCGAAATATTCTACTATTTCAATTCCTTCTTGCGTTGTGAAGTCTAAAAAATAAGAACAAGCAAGATTTAGGTGTTGTGAAATTTCGCCAATGAGCGTTTGAACACGGACTAACGTTTGAATTGTAAAACAATGCTATTAGGTTGTATTTGTTTATTTAACAGGAAACAAAAAAGAATAAATTTCTTAGATATTCTCGTATCCTTTCCTCTTTCCATTTGTTTACTTAAGATTTTATGACTACGTGATGTATAAAGGATGCTACAGGATTCGGTGAGGTAAGAGAAAGTTACCTGGGAATTTAAAAATGCAACCTCTGGAAGTCAATGTAAAATCTAGAGTCGGAAGAAAGACCTCGTATCAATAATTTATTCATGGGAATGTTGACTTGCGTTGAGTGCTCTGTGTGCCTTTGTATGCAGTTGTATTAGCCAACAGCATAGCTTCATCCCCTGGTGTAAGACGCAAAATCACGCATTTGTAAAATTCCCCTTGCTTACAATACGATAGAGAAAAAACATTTAGAAACAAATAGTGTATGGAAGCATTTAAGTGGCTTTTAAAATTGAATTTCAAAATTATTTTATAATAAAAATATCTAATACCTTGTGGGACTGAAAAGATGCGTGTTAATTGTAAACCAAATTGTAACGCGTTTAGAAAATGCGTCGTGCAATATTCAGGTATCTGTATTTTGCTTCTATTGACTCAAATAATCTTTAAGGAATATCGAACAAGGTTTATTTTGCCTCTTCTTTGCCGTGTATATGTATTTACAGCCAATTTATACAGCTGATTCCGTTTACCTTCCCCCAAGAGGTCTTTGGACGTTTTCCATTTACTTTCCCTATTTTGATTAGTTATATAGGTACTTATGAGCCGCTTGAAACAAAGGCAGCAAAAGGTTTTTGTCAGCTATTTCTCTATTGGTGTTTGGTAACTCCTTAGTTTTTACAAATCTGTGCCTAGGTTTCGAGTTGTGGTTTATTCTCTCGCTAGCATATAGCAAAGCCGTAAATATTTACAATACTCTACTTAGTACACCCTTACAATTGTGGTTTCTACTGAATTTGTCTGCGCACTTGCAAATCACTGTAAAATTAAAATCAAAAGGATTATTTTGACCGTATTTTAACCGGAGATTTAACGAGGCAATAGTATTAAATGCGATCAAATGAGAATGGTGTTTAAAAAATAGTACTGACAAAGAATTCATTCGCCTTTACAGATTTGCATTTGTTAGTCTGTCCGTCGAGTATCATGTAATTCCCTTGATTTCTAAAAATTCAGTTCACCAGAACTAAAATTCATTCTACAAGGATCCGTGATTCCACTCAGGATTTGCAATGCAAATCTGGCTGAATTTTTACAAAAACTTTCCATTGGGATTTTATTTGTAAATTCTACTCTAAAAATTTTCTACCTCTGTGGGCAATTCGTTCTCGTGTGTGGTATGATAACGGAGTCTCTCAATTCCCTTCCGCTTCACAGTTCAGTAGTGTTTAGCATGGCGTCATGGGACGGGGATGTTTAAGGATGAAAAATAGCCGAAAAATCACATTGTTTTTGGTGAAAGGATTTTAACAAATGGAAATGCATAAACAAAAGTATTGTGTGTTGACGTAAGTCTTTCATCTGGATTTGGATTTGAGAAGCACTAGAAGCATCCTTTCACAAGGTAGAAATTTAATACCTGAGTAAATACTCAGGGGACAGAGAGCCCACACACACACAGTACCTCCTACCGTCTACGTACGTATCAAGTGACATTCCATGGAACCGGGGCTATGAAGCAAATTGGGACGCATCTACTCTTCAAAGCAAAAGAAGCTAATTTAATTTATGGCTCGAATAGTTGTAAAAGTATGTTAGGTAATTTAATACTCATGTATGTTGTGTTTTTGCACTTTTAAAAATAATGCAGTTTAGTCTATTTAAAAGAGTCTCGCATTGCATTTGTAAGAATTAAAAGAAGTGTTTTTTCGACATTTCGAAATTCGAGAAAAGAAGTCTGTACTGAAATTTTTAATTAACGGCAATTTTATTTTTAGCATTTGAATGAGTTGAAAGCTGTTTGCATTTTTAAAATCATAAAAAGGCGCTGTGTCTTAAAGCACGTGCCTCATCCAAAATTGGATGTTCGTCAGTTTGCTTCTTAAGTGATGATATGCAGGAACGGCAAAGGAAAAGTTGCAAACAAAAATTCAGAACTAAACAAACGAACGTACATCCTGCTATGTTTTGAAAAATATTTCTTTCTCGTAACAAATACTGTCTCTGTATTTTATTGTCTTTCAATTATTTATATTTTAATAGACTGCTGTTTCATAACTTGAAGGAAATAACAGAAATTATTTTTTAAATATAACTGTAATTCTAGAAGTATGTTTGAACTATTATTTAAACTACTAAAATACATGAAATATGCCTAACCAGCCTGAGAAATAATCAATCTTTTTTATCCAAACCAAAGATTATTTTTGCCTTTTTCGTGTCTTTAGATTCTGTAACATTCTCATCCTTTAGTTTGGACTTGAATGGATTTCAGTGTATTACCTTTCAGTCGATACCAATGCCGCCTTGAGAATGAAAGAAAGCAAGATAGGGAAAGTGTGAAATGTATTTTTGGATCCCCTGGCAAGTCAATATCTGAAGGACATTTCATTTTGAAGTGAAAAGCGTTGAATTCCAAATCGTTAAAAGTCGTTTTCCTGTCATGCTTCCCCCTTTTTTATTTCTTGTCAATCACTGTACTCAGCACAACTTTATTTTTTTTATATTTTTATTCTTTAAACTGGCTCACATACACACTTGTGCATGCTTAATGTTTTGCACATTTCTCGATTTTTGTGCTTAATAGCTTTGAAAGACTGTAATACGATTGCCACGTGTTACTGTCGCTATACTGATGAACGCAAGTGTCCATAGTATATGGCAACAGTCGGTGAGCTATATGTTAAGCTATTTTACGGTACGAAATTTTTATACGGAGCCCTCTTTGCTTCTTCAAAAACAAAATGGAAATCAAATGGAATAGAATAAAACGCAAAAAGCCTCTCCACCCATTCCTTTCTTCCCCTGATAAGCCCAAGTGTAAGTCCTGTTTAAGAAATCTCATAACCGTTTGCTTTCTGCGGTCCGTAGGAATGAGAAGATAGTGTCTAAATTTTGATTTGAATTTTTTGTCCATGAAATAATAATGCTGGGAGCTGGAAGCAAACCACCACAAAATATCAGGCATTCTTCCTACTTTCTTAAATAAAAAAGCGCTATAGCGTACACACTATGTATCTCTATATTTAATCTCGTCAACTGGGTTGACAGACAGACAAACAAATATTCTAGGCTTGCTTGTAATAACGAAAAAGTATCATGGTCCATGTTTTACTTATACCGCCGTGTAGATGACAGTTGCTTCGAAATTCGGCTTTCACTTTGTCTTCCTTCTTCCGCGGTGTCTCCATTTAGGAATGAATGCAAATGTAAAAAAAATCAAAGCTTAGAGGCAAACTACAGGGGCGTATGGGGATAGATTTCCATGAATGGCAATACAACGTGTTTTATACAAGAGTGTGCTTTAAAAAAAGGGAAAGTTAAAAACATCTCTGGGGTTTGAAATCTTGTTTTAAAATAGCCGACTTCAAACTAAAACCAGGATCTAAAAAGCTTTTTCAATTTTTAAAGTTTAAAATTTATACAAATTGCGCCGGAAAACCTACTGATTATGAATGGCTGATAAAATTGCTTCCTTTACAACTGTGTCAGTTGTGGTTTTCAAAGGACAGTCAATACTCAACGCGTTTGACTTTCAAAATAAAATTTATTGGATGCTAAGATCATTTTGAACGCAAACCTAACTGCGAGTTTGTGAAGAAATGGTTAAAAGCGTGCCCCTTACGTAACTACGCTACTGGATAAAGTAACAAGGAAATGTTTAAAGATATTCTTGTGAATGGTAAGAGAAAGTAATATGTACACTTGGGATGAAAATGCAAGGAAAAATACTAATACTGTGTGTGTGTGTGACTCATAAGAGGAAAGGTACATATAATGTTCCAACTCTGCTAAACTGTGGCGTCAGCAAATAGATGAGGGGATAAAAAAAAGAATATTAAAGGGAATAAAAAAACTTTCTTTCGTTCCTGCATATCGGCCTGCCCCTGTACATGCTGTCGTACATGGGCAAGACATTCTCTCTACTTCCCACCATACTTTCGCCCCATTTCTTTGGTCTACTTTCTACTTCAGGGATCATTCATATACTACGTATGCACGCATCTCAAAACGTTTAACAACTTTATGTAAGTATACAATGAACATTCGCATGGTAAATGCCCTATTGTCTCAAGTGCGCATACTCTTTCTACTTCTAAACTTTCTTTTTAGATACACCCTCCGCGATCCACATTTTCGTGATTTTCAGCTTCTATTGAAGCATTTTGTATGTGCACATATTTTTAAAAGCATTTGTAAAGAGATTTTTTCCAGTACAGCAATTCCCAACGCTCGTAAAACTAATAAAAATGTGGTCGTATAATGGCTCTAGCAAACAATTATTTTGTTAACACACTTGTCTAGTGAAAACTTTTAGGAGACAAAAGTGTTGTAGAATTTTAAATTAATTTTTAAAAAAGGGTTCATTAAAACGCAACAGAAACGTTTGCCAGCAAGCATCAAAAGTAACTGTAAGGATAAAAGTTTTTTTGTAATTTCACTTAATATTATAAAAAGTATTTTACAATTCTCAACAACCACTAAAATATATGTAATTTACGAATGATGCCTCACAAAACTCACGTTTCTGTACTGTACATAGATGCAGTAAGCCTCTTGTATATTAGAGAAAAGACAATGGAGAAAACACATAGCAGATGAAAGCCTGTGGAGAGAAATGGTAGAGAATAGAGACATTTTTTGGATGTCTTTGAACATCTTTCAATGGGATGGGACAGTGAAAGTTGACTTTCACCAAATCTTAGTAATAGTAGAGAAAGCTGTAGAGTGCGTTACATACTATAGACAGAAGCGAGGGACTGGGTCGTCGGAGTGAAGTACGCAAGAGTAAATTTATTGAAAGAGAAAGTTTATCATGAATTATACGACTATGACTTTCCTCGACTTTTGCAATCTACTTTGATTTTGAGATGCTTTCACCCGAAAGCAGACGGATAAACTATGTATTTCCAATGTGTACATAGCATTGAACTGATCTTGTCATGTGTCCGAGTCAATTTCCGGGCCTAGTTACACGGGTCAAGAGTTCCCGGGTCAGAGGCCATTGGCCATTACAAGGTTTTAATGAAGTTTATTTTAGTTTCAGCTGATCTTTAGCATTACAAAGAGCCTGTTTTCACTCGCAGAACATCACTGAAGTTTTTGACCACGTAGTAAAGAAATCAAAAAAGGGTTTAAACGGCTTTTGAAAACCGTGTAAAATAGTTTTTCAACTAACAATACTTAAAAACCAAATTCAAATAGTAATTCAAAAATAATGAAGAAAAATAGCTTGTATCAACGATGTAATCTTAATATTTCAATAGGCTCTTTCAATAAACATCTAAAAAATCATTCTACTCACCTAGACGCATAACTTTACGTTACTGTATATGTACAGTGTGGGTTCAATTGAAAGCTTGGGTAGTTTAACTCCAAAAATTTCAAAATTTTGGAAGGAACACGTTTTTGACTGTCAGCAAAAATAGTTTTCCCCATTGTCTTAACCAAACGTGCAAGTAAATCGATATTGAGAGTGAAATCAATAACGTTGGAATTTTCATCATTAAATAAGATTATTAGCAGGGTTAAAAGAATTTTGTGGATTTTTACAAGATTTTGTTCCCAGCAAATTGGAATTTTCGAATTTATACTTATTGTGTTTTCACTTTTGTAAGCAACATTTTTGGCTTTGGCAACTATATGTGTACCTTCTATAGTTGAATCAAGTTGATTATGATATATAAAAAGAGTATTTTGAATTGAAATAATGGTCATTTCGCTTCTTTGTCATAGCACTGTGACAGAGGACGATGGGGTACTCAAGAAAGAGGCACACACACACACACACATACGCAGGTTTATTTGGAGAGAAACTAATCTGAATTTATTTGAATTTTATCATTTGGTGACAGTTAAGAGTTGAACAACTCCCCACTGCCACTGCCATTTCCATTTCTACACTTTCTCTATCCTCCACCCTGCTACCACTACCACTGCCAGTGGCTACGAAGAAAGTTTACGTGAATCTCAAAATCTAGAACCAAAAACTAACTTCCGAGATTTCGATATCCGTCCTTGCTTCCCTTGTCAGTATATTTACTTTCACTCACTTTCACTATCAGCATTTCTATACCCCGTCCAATGTACTCCGACTCCTGATGTAGGTATACAATTCCCTGCCTTGTGGTTTCCTTAAGCTTCAGCTGAGTTTCCATGAGTATGATTTTATGTGTGGTTTACGGATTTTGAAACTCTTGCTCCTTTCTCACTCTACGAATGCCTTCTCCTGTCTTCGTCCCCAAATTTAGCACCGTCTGCCTTTCTCTTAGCATTTTTGTCTGTTGGGAACAACTTTCTATATTTTGCAATGTAGGCTCACAATTCAGCTGCTCCTTTAAGATTAAATTCCAAATTCAAATCAGATTGCACACATTTAAAGGTATAAAATTAATTACGAGATTTCACACCGCAGAAAATAGGGTCTACCCTTATGTACGCATTTAGTATGTAGGTATATTTCAACCTGTGCAAGCAGTAACTTGAAGTCCGATCAAACTATTCGATAAACGAACACGTTTTTCTTTCGTCTACTTTAATTTGCTTCTTGAACGACCATCGAAGTAACGATATTGGAGCCAGCATGGACCACACATACTGCTAAAGGATTATTAGCGTGACAGCTTAACTCAATGCTGAGATTATCTATTTGATTCCATTTTCCATGATTTTGAGAGATGCTTTAGCATTTCCTGTGATGGATGCATGTAGCTATACTGTTTTTATTTTTAGTAATTTTCTTGAGATTTTTTTTTTGCCAGGACAAAGATGTTTGTGCAGAGCTATTGGGAGTGGAAAAGATAGCTTAGGATCATTAGTGTAAAATTGTCATTTTTTTGGCATGCACTTCTGGCCCTGTCATATTTGGACTGGTTCTTGGACCTGGGATGGGATTTAATGTTGAGTAATATGATGGGCTGTGATGGATCCAGTGCTGAACTTAAGGTTGATCGATGATGATTATGTTGACCTCAATCCACTACCATGTCATTTCTCAGAAACAGACACAAATACCAATAATTTCCTGTGTGTACATACGAACGAACTACCTTCGTCATTCTTTCTCCACTCACTTTCACTTCAACATGAATTTCTAGCCTGGCATTTGCTAAATGACTGTCCCAGCATTTAACAGACCTCTTTTATTCACATTCACTTTATTTTAACTACAGTTGACCTCACAGGAACCGTTGAGTTGGCCTCAGTACTCAACGTTATATGTATTCGCTAATAGAGTATGGATCAATACTAATCTCATTACGTATATCCAGGCAACCTTTTCTATTTAAGCAGAACAAAAGCAAAAGTTGTAACACTGATGGCATACGCTCCGTCTTTCCATGGTGAAAGTGCTCAGCCTATCACTGTCTTTTACATGCACCAACAAATCTAACTATGAAACCGTCAAATCTGTCTAGCTCTTGTTGTGCATTCCTTTTATAATGAAATCCATGGATACCCAGCCTTCAATTCTCTGTTCTGCTCACGTATACATATGCAATACAGTTAAAAGACATAGTAGAGTTGCGATTTCTTTAATTGAAACATAAACAGCTGAATTAGTCGATGGACAGAGCTATATCATATTGGTTTTAAAGTGTTGTTAATTATATGTGCAAGTTTCAATCAGCCATTTGAAGCAAGGTTTAAAATTGGCAGTTTTGATAATGAATGCATAAATAAATGGATACTTGCAATGGAGCACAAGTCATAAATACGACATTTTCGGTAAATGGTGACTATCTGTGTTGTAGCGTACTTGCCCAAGTACATGGAAATAAAATTAATATGTGAAATGCTGACGATGGGTTGGAGTGAGTTCCTGGGCGGTAGTGATCCCTGTGGAGAAGCTAATGAGGAAATTGAAATTTATGGTGATGGAATCAACAAGCATACATAATGTTTTGTGGCTCAAATGGGAGCCTCTTGCCAATCTAGCCAATCCGAAAGGTCTTTTACTCGCCTTCGCTTTTTCCAATGCTGCCCCATTTAAACTTCATTCCCTTGTATAATTTTGTCAATTTGTCAAAATCCATGAGGACTCATCTTTATACTCATCTTCTGCGAGTGTGTAACTGTATCCTCAACAGCTTTTGTATTACTTTCGCTCCATTTTACTTTCAATCGCTTATTTCGCTCCAGTCGCACATTTCCTCTCACTAATTCACAACTCGATTGCTAATTTTAGTCCTAACTACATTAGTCGTCCATGGCTATGCGCATAATTGCAATTACAAATTAGCTAAAGAATATACCTGCTAAATCCTGTTCCCCCTTTTAATTGACCTTTAGGCATATCTGCCAATAGTATCCGATCACGTTTTATCGTCATTCTGTCCTTCCAACTTAGGGATATTTTGTAAATATCATTGTAAGTTATTGTAAACTAAATTCGTATCGTCATGCTCTCTGGTCTGAGTCTATTTATTTAGTTGTGAGGAATGAAAACAATTAAATACAATACTAAAAAAACTAGTGATTAAAGTACGCATTTAAGAATGTGATCTTACCTATGCTCTATATGCTCTATGTATGGCTGCAGTATTAATCTTATTTGTAAGAATTTCCATTTTCAATGAACGTTTACTTACCTTGCAGTTTTATGCCTCAGCATGGAAGGATTTAGTATTTTATACGTAAATGTATATATTATGGCAGGCGGCAAGCAGTCTGAGAATTTATTTCTGGGAGACAGAGAAGATGAAAGATGATGTTTAATTTATGACTCATATTAACAAAGAAAGTGGAGGAGGAAGCATGCATGTAGGAGGCAAAAGGTTTTCCCATATAAGCCCTCCAACGTGGTGACTATTTATGTGGGGAGGTAATTAAAGGGGAAAGGGCACCTCGAGAAACATAGATCACAGAGGACAGACACATCAAAAGGAATAATAACGTGTATCTAGGTACTTGTATATTATCTATCATTTAAATCGTGTGTAGAAAGGTGAGAAGAATGAATGAAGCTAAAATGCAAAATTTTAATAGTAAAAAGATTTCTCACTTAAACAGATAAAATGCAATACTTGGTATTTACTAAGTTTTGCATTTTCCCTACAAAACATAATTGGTTGGTTTTACCTGTAGAGTGTTGTGTATGCTAAAGCAACGTATTTTTGATCGATTAAACTAGTTTTAAAACCGCCCAGCTTGAGATTTAAGTCATAAAACAAAAATAACGTTTTACACTTACAGCGTAAAAGAAAGCCAGTTTAAAAACGCGCAGATAACGTATTTTGCTAACAGGCTACACTGCAATCGGTGCCCATAGGATTTGAGGTGAAAGTCATTGAGCTCCGTGCTATATGCCTGGTGTAATATGTTATTTAACGCTTCTTTCGATCCCAACTCGTGCTAAATAGTAGATGCATGCCTACTTGGTCTGTTGGATGATATATGAGTCTGACTTTTGCCATGCCGCCATGAAACCATTTAATCTTGTGAGAGGGAGAAAGAGAAAGCGCTTATATTGTTTGCTTTAGGGAAGAAACTCGGGCTGTCTCTGATCTTGTCTAGCTCCAGCTGTCGGATGATAGTCCCTGTTTTAAAAATTATGTGCTACGTGAGCCGTGCTATTTGCGAACGTTTAATTAATACGTCCGTCGTCATCCTCTGCGTCTTCAACTTTCACTTTCACTTGTTGTGGCTTCGCTTCATGGCTGCTTTCCCTCAAGTTTATAACAGTCACTCTTTCCCTTCCCATCCCTATACTCTTGTATCTATAGGAATCTGTAATATTATTTTAAATATGCACCTCCAAATTCTTATCAGGGTCTAACAAGAAGCAAAACTACTAATTTCAAAAATATAACAACATTACAAAATGTAGTTCATCTACCTTTTTCCTGTAGTGTGAAATGTATGTAAGAATGCGCTCGTTTGCTCCTTATGTGAACATAGACCAAAATGTGTGCGTTAGCTTAATTTTATTAATGCCATGACTTTGGCCAGCCACTAACCTCACGCAGACACGCTCTTCTCCATTCTCAAATTCCGATTCAGAAATTCTCAAGCAGTAATTTTGAACGTCAAGTAAAAGCAGGGGAAAAGTATCAAAATGCCTCAGAATGAAAGATGGTTCTTTACATATACATATACGTATGGAGAGGCAATATTTTCGATAAGTGTAAAGTATCAAAGGAAAGTACTTATAGTGAAAGTTTGTTTCTAAATTCCTTATTTATTCAGCCGTGAATCCATATTTAAAGATGAAATTGGTACACTGAGCAAACATTCTAACATTTGAGATACTTGAGTAATAGCAAGCCAACGACAATAGGTTGCATGTAACTGTTGGTGTTTTAGGGGTTAACAATTTAGGTAAACAGTACAAAGCTAATGTATTATTTAAAAAAATTATGTTTCAAAGAAGATGAAATACAAAACTTGAGAGAGGTTTCTTCCATTAAATATTTAAAATTCGGAGAAAGCATGAGAAAGCAGTCTGTAACTGGATTCCGTGTAACCATGAGTGGAATATGGTTTAACTTCAATAATCGGGATATGTTTTAAAGAGATGTGTGAGATGAGAAATATATTTTATCCGTAAGCGTAATGATTTCAAACATAAATATTTGAAAAACTAGTTTCGATTAAAGCTTCAGGTTTCTTTTTCGTATTATACGTGTAAAACGGTTTCGTGTTAACATTAGAAAACAATACTAGGAATAAATCACTAAACTTTCTTTATCGGTACTTTCACCCTATGAAATGAATACTTTCTATTAAGTAGAAAGTTTAGTTATAAATTGAAGCTTTAGATGGAAAGATAAAAGATAAGCTTTCAAGTATAATTTTGATTCATTGCCTCAATTTCAAGCAAAGAGCTTCTACTTGTTGTTTTCGTACTTACCATACACATGGGGAAAGTGTGCACAGGAAACTACCTTTATTCACCCCCAAGTGTGAGTTAAATTGCTTTCTTAAGATCTATTATATTTAAGGTGAAAAGTGCAAAATCTGTTATCTAGTTTCTTGTTAGAAGCAATTGTACAGTACTGAGTTAATTACTTTGTTTTAAAAAACCTAACGAAATCAATAGCTTTGTTGCTATTTTGTCTAGATTTTAGAGTCGTTCTAAAGGGATCAAGGTTGTTTTTATGCATGCAATAGAACTGTGCAAATCAATCAGTGTTATGTTAATTAATGTTAAATTAATTTCGGTTTTTAGATTTTAGATAACATGAATTTGATACGTGGTTTAGAAACTGAACGATTGTAGATACCGTCGTTTGCAGGAAAGGTGACCCAAAGGTGTACTTCAAAATTGGTAAAAGGAAGATAAAGAGTAGGAGATAAGGGGACGACAGGAGAATGAGTGTAGCTGTCACTTTTTACGCCCGAAAAGACTCGAAGAGTAAATTTGGAAATGAATAAGACAGAGCAGAGCTTGAAATGCTTAAACTAAAATACTTGGACAGACAATGTAATGGATTACTACTTTCCAAATGATTTGAGGCCTCTATATACCTTCAACTTTATTTTCTTATTTCCTTTCCATTCGGTCCAACATAGAATGAAAAACATCAGTAGCAAATGAAAGCAGGGCATACCCTTGAGATCGTATACATACTGATACTGAAGAAGCATAGTGACTATTCTGCGTATTTAGAACAGTAACCGCTGCGCGCTGTTGGAAAAACTTTACGGAGCAAAAATGTTCAATAAGTACATAAGTAACAAGTTTTACAAAAACAAAGCAACACCAAAGTTTGGAAACGGTAGAACTTAAACCCTTACGAAAGCAGAAAACTGGTAATTTGCTCCGTTTTAAGAACAACCAAGTTTAGCATGCTATTAGAACATATAAATCTTTTTGCAAACATGAAAATAAAGCATTTTTACTAATTAATTATCCTGTAAATAGGACGTTTAGCAAGGTAAATAATACATTTGTTAGTTTTCAAAAACTTAACCTATTTGGAACTGGCAAACCATGCCCATTGAAAGAATGAATGCTTTTCAAGTGTTTATTCCGCACATTAACTTTCTCAAAAATGTCAAAACTAGGAATTAGCAGTTTTAAAAGCAGTTAAAGGTAGTGAATGTGAATAGCACTCAAATCTGGTCAAAATTGGGAATTACCATTTTTCAAAAGGGTTAAAACTAGTAATTAACCTTTCCCAAAACAGTCAAAGCTACTGAATAGTATTTTCAAAAAGGTCAAAACCTGCGATCGCCATTTAGCAAAAGAGCCAAAATTATTAATTCTCCTATTAAAAATATCTAAAAAAAAAAAAAGTGAATAGCACTATAAAAAAAGTAAAGAAGGTCAAAACATAAAAGCACAATTTTTCAAAAGGGTCAAAACTAGTAATTGACATTTTTGGAATGTATAAAAATATAAAAGTAAGTTACTAACGTTTTCAAAAACATTCAAACATAGTAAAGGTAAAAACAGTGCAGCGTATTAGCATTTTCAAAAGTATTCAAAATTAGATATATTACAGTTTCGAAAAGGTTAACTCCACCTGTTGTAAGATAAATCGCATTTTGCACTATTTTCAAATGACTTGATTTACAGTTTTTAAAGTTTAATTTGACTTCTGTGGAGCAAAGTCGAGCTTAAAAAAGTGTCTGTGTGGTTTTTACTATTCAGTGCGTTTCGATAAGCGCTATTTTGCCTCGTCAGAGAGGATGCGTGGAAAACTATGTACTGTGAAAAGATGAACGGGAGGCAGGGGTCGGGAGGTGTAAGTTGAGTTGATTGAATTTGAAAGTGGAGCGAAAGTAGTGTTAGTGGAAAGAAGGCAGGAGAAAGGAGATAATGATGACGCTATGTCTTCATTATTGATTGTAATGCATTCTCCACTCAAAGTTTCACTCGCACAAACTGACACTAAAGAATATGTCCTTCTTTTGTACACGGTAATCCACTTTTATCTACAGTCATGTGAGGGGAAAGGTGAGGGAGAACGCAGGTGAAAGGCTGCCCTTTATTACCAAACACATTCCTCCAACAACCACTCTATATAAAGGAATAATGCGCTCGTTCAGATGTAATTTGAAGAGACCACCGGTTCGCACTCTTTTTGCACACTATAAACTGGGTTTGGCATTTG
The DNA here is from genome assembly GCA_034695205.1 of Dicyrtoma fusca. Lineage (NCBI taxonomy): Eukaryota > Metazoa > Arthropoda > Collembola > Symphypleona > Dicyrtomidae > Dicyrtoma > Dicyrtoma fusca. The sequence continues at coordinate 24,250 of JAQFZC010001183.1, forward strand.
AAAGGAATTTTCTGTTTTTGGCTAAAGCATACAGCATCAAATACGCAAGGCGAAAGGTAAACGATTTTTTTGTTTTTAAATTATTTGAAACGGTAATATGTAAGTCTAGTTTACATTCTTTTGTTAATTCCTTATTTTGACATGTTTGAAAGGGCTAGTTACTAGCTTTGAATGTTTCTGAAAATGCTTTTTTCTATTTTTGACCTTTTTGAAAATGTTGATTTCTATTTTTGACCTTTTTGAAAATGTTGATTTCTAGTTTTGACTTTATTGAAAATAAGGAATTCTAGATTTAACCTTTTTAAAAAAGTTAATTTCACGAATAAGCACTTTTGCAAAGCATCTTTCCATGGTTACCCAGTTTCGAATAGATTAAAAAACGAAAAACTGTATTATTCTTTTGATGGGTACTGGTTGAAGAAAAGTATTGCTTTTGTTGATCATTTTGGATATCCGTCATTTTGGATGTTGACCTACATTTTTATATGGAAGCAAACTACAAACTAAATTTTATTTTCTGGACTTTCAACGACCAAAAAAAACAATTGTGCTTTTCAGACGACAAAACTACCTACATACTTCTTGTGCTAATGATTACAACTTTTCTTTGAAATTAAATCTCAAAGTTAGTAGTAAAGGCAAAATGCATAATATGAAGAGACTGACACTACTTTGTAATTCACAAGACAAAAACTGTAGTAGTATAGCTCCACGAACATACTAAATTACAAATACATATCCTTTTGCCGTATTGTTTTCGCTTAACATTCACCATGCAATTTCACCTTGAATAATGAAATAAAAACAAAAACAAAAATGTAGGTCCTTTAAAATGAGGTGGTAAAGGTGAAAGTTTGTCGATTAACAGATACAAAGAAATGTAGAACCGACAACTTTTCTGGTTTTATGTTTTATGTTTCTCCACTCTATCTACATAATATTAGAAAAGTAGAATTCCTATCTACAATTAGGAAACAAGGAAATGAGGAAGAAACGAAGAGAGATTGTTCATTTCCTTTTCTCGTTTCGGTCTTGTTTTCAATCCGAGTGGATATCTATGTGTATTTAATTACTGGATTTCAAGTTAGAGCGGCGGACTGACTTTCTACGCAAACATTCTGGGGACTGTATTATTTTCCTCGCATATGCTCGCAATAGTTTACTTGTGTATTTTAGGATCCTTGCAAACATTACGTTATGTAATATACATTGATTAGAATCATTTGCAAAATACCCTTATGATTGAGTCAGAATTTCATTAAGGTCATAAAAGAATTCATTATTTGTATTTTTTGAAGTTGTAATATCCGATATCTACAGTTTATTAATATTAATATGTATGTATGGAATATTATAACCTATGCATATCTGGCAATTCATCATGGCGTAATAATTGGTAGAGCCCTTACTGTGAAGATGAATGTTCAGTCCTTTTTCGTTTGGAAACTTTCACTTACGTTTGATTTGCATCACAAATAAAGTCCAAAGCTTCAGACTGCAGTCATCCAAGAGTCCTTTTACAAAAACAAGCATGCAAATACGTGATTACATGCGATGCTACTCAAGAAAGACAATAGCTAGGCAAGTGAACCGTGTAATGTAACCTTTATTCAAACTTTCAAACAAAATCCATCCATTTCCAGTCTCATCTCATTTCCAATACATTTATGTGGAGCAGCTAAGGGGTGTATCTAGGTACATTATATAAGGCACTGAATTTGATTTCTGGAGTATTCAATTTTGTTTACAGGATGCAAGATTCGAAGCTTCACTTTATTTGTTCTTAAAAGTATAACCAACGTTTTCAAGAGGAGGCATATACTTACCTACATCTAGTTTAGCAATGTTTTGAGAGTTCGCCACACGAACGTTCATGAAAAACAGTACTCAAATTACAACTGAATTGATGATTATGAAACCAATAGTTTGCTCTTTTATGCCGTTAATTATTTAATTTTAGTTCATTAAATTTGCAGCACACCTTCGGGAATGCCCAGGGCCCACAAGAGAGAAAAAGGGTTCTAAAAGTTTTAAATGTGTAATACAAACTTTAAGATTATTACAAGCTTTGTGGTAGTAAGCACGTACTCGTATGGACATTTAGCATTGTAAAAGTCTGAAATATAAATGATCTCTCCGTGTGGCATCTGAGTTGTAGGATGGGAGGGTGAAGAGCCACGGCTGTCTGTATTTACAAGTAAATATCCGAGTAAAATGGTAGAGTTGAATTTTGAAATCTAGTTGACGCACTTTACACTCCATTTCACTGGAAATATTTTGTTTCTACATTGAGTCAGTTTAACAACTGTCATTGTCAGCCTCCCGCTCTCATTCTCTCTCTCTCTTCCCGTCAAACAATACGCCTGTCAGTCTCTTTTATTTTCCTTTCCGCTCAAACGTGCCCTTTAGCTTCCGTTTTTCTCACTTTTTAAATCATACACTACGGAATTATTGTACGCTACGCGTAAAAACTTATTCAAATTCTGCTCTTTTAATTGAATTTAGTTTTTAAAAAGTGTCATTTTAGTGAACAAACCCATTACATACAGACACATTTATTTATACATATATTACCTACCGTAAATCCTCTCATAGAACGCCCGCGTACTAGTCCATTCAGCCCCTCGGACCCCCGCGTACAATTAGAGACCCGCGCATTAATAGAGACCCACGTATTATTCTCTCTAACCGTTTTACTACTCTGAATTTAGTTGGAATAAAACAGGCTAAAAACAAGAATTTTGACACTTTTAAGCGATTTAAAAGTATGTCTCATTTAATTCAAGGTTAAACAATTAGGTTTATACTAATTTCTGTACACTTAAACACTGAAAATACTTCCGGTGACTCGCGTACTGTTAGTGACCAGCGTATTATTGTAGGGTATATTTTTTTTATTGTTGTAAAAGAGGGTTTACGGTACATACACTTTAGATTTTTAACCTTTTCAAAACGGTAATATTAATCTAGTTTTTCATCTTTTAGAAATACGTAATTTCTTGTTTTTGGTCATTTTGAAGATGTTATTTTATGGTTTTTACCTTTTTATCATTTTGACCTTTTTGAAAGTGTTAATTACTAGTTTTGACCTTTTTGAAAATGGTAATTACTAGGCTTGAATGCTTTTGAAAATAATGATTTCCTGTTTTGACTTTTTTGAAAGTGTTCATTACTAGTATTTCATGTTTTCAAAATTGTTGATTTTTTGTTTTGACTCTTTAAGGGTTAATTTCCTGTTTTTAGAGCTTTAAAAACGTTAATTTCTAGAACAAACAAACTTTTGAGCACTATTATTCCCATGGTTTCTCAGTTCCGAATAGGCTAAAGGATTTCAAAAATATGAAAGAGCGTAGACAGAATAAGGAACATCTTTGTCAAGATGACAAAATTGCGTTATATAGCTAGAGAGCTCTGCTAAAATCTTCTGCTCAATGTTTTAACGCTCAATTCGTCCCTGCAAATAGGCTCGTAGGTAGAAACGTAATATTGAAAATGAAAGTGAAAGCACAGTAAAAGAAGTAAAAATATATCCAAATGGGAAAAAACATATAAAAGCGTTCAAATATCTGTGAAAGTAAGAAGAAAGTAGTTGTAAAAATGGAGTAAATTATTCCGAGAGTACTCATAAAACGACTGTATTGGCTATAAATTGAAAGCCTTAACCAAGAGGTAGGGGAGAAAACAGAGAGAGAGGTATAAGTACTTTCTATAAGTATGGCCCTTCAACCAGTAGAAAATGATGAAAAATATCTTCCAAACCTGAAAAGTTGATTCATGAGGCAGTGAAGAAAAAAGAGAAGATATTAGGAAATGTCACGTGCATCCTGGCCGAACTGACTTTCCTTTAGTTAGTCCCTTAGATTCAATGACGAATGATAGCAATGACACCTCGTCCAAATCCTACTGCGGCTAAGAAGCAATACTTCACTGTTTAGTTTGCGTATTTAAAATACTGTGCTTTCACCACATGAAAACGTTGTATTAACAATTAACTAGATATGTTTTTGTAGGATTTACCATTAGAATTGAACATGGATCTTACTAAGTTAATATAGTATAGGTTTTCATTTAGGATTTGCTTCAACTTCCATACAATCCAGAAACCTCACTAAAGCCACTGCAAAGGGAAATCGAAAAAAAAATAGTGTTCAAGTCACACACGCAGAAACGCTCCTAAATGGGGAAGCACAATGAGAGAAAAACTGGTGAAAGGACTGAGAAAAAAATTTGAGCTGGAGACATAAAGGATGGAAACAATCGATTTGGAAATAGAAAAGAATAGATAACTAGAGACTTTTCTGGGATAAGAACTTAAGACGTGTGTGTTACAATTTTTTAGAAGTCGGTTTGCAGCAGTCACCATTCGTTTGCTTTCACTCGGTCTGCCCTGCAGATACAAAACTTGGACTCCCGTATTGAGTCCGTTTCAAGGGCGGGGGTATTTTAAAGACACTTTCCAGGGTATCTCATCTATATTGAGCAAAATGTTTACATCAAATTAATTTATTATTTAGTTAAGTTGTTAGTATTTAATCTTAGTATTATAAGCTAATAAACTATCACTCCAGACGCATTTATATATTTATAAGTTAATAAACGGGTCAAATAGGTAACCTTGTTTGAATGATAAAACGTAGTTCAAAATGCGTTACATAATTTCAAATTCATTTCATGCCATGATTTCTGTTATAGAATATTATACACCGTGTGAAAAACCCAAAAAGATGCTGTCTATATTTACAAGAGAAGGTTTCGCAGGTCTTTTGGTCATTATTTTTACGAGTTTAAAAATTGTTTGAATTTCATAATGTGAGCATGCTGTTAAATATAGTAAAATTGATGATGTTAAGTAGCTTCTAAAGTACTGCATAATAAATGTGATTACTGTGTGCAAAACTATATTTTAATTACGCCCTTTCGGCAATCACGCCCATGATTAACTTGACTTGCCTGTGTTTCGCATGGGTCTTAACAGGCATCTTAAAAGATTCGCTTATTCTCCTTAGTATCCTTTGGTGGGCCACTTCGGGACATTTGTGACGGGATTTTTTTATGTCTCCACAAAATGAGAAGGAAGTTCTGAGAAGAATACTGAATAGAAAGAAGATGTAGCCGTCCAGAGAGAGAGAGAGATAGATGGATTGGTTAGTTGATGGATTTACAATCTTTTCTAAGGAAGGAACGGATGATATAGAAGCATCTTATCTACCTGTTTTTGTTTATATGCACTTATGTACATATAAACGGAGCTACCACCTATGCATTCCAGAGTAGGCCCTTCTAATAGCTTCTACGAAAGAGCGAGAAAATGGAGAGAAGAAAGTTTCAAGTAGAACTAAATTCTAAGGAATCTATCTTACATCACAATACAGGGAGAAAGTCAAAGTTGGATTTTTACTTCGTAGTCTCCTCATGATAACTTGTTCCGACAGCCCGCTAAGACTTTCCGAAGGAAAAAGTTAGACTACGATTATAGAGTAGACAGAAACCGGACCGAGAAAGTAAGCGACAGAAATCAAGGAAGTAAAACTCATGTATCTTGCCGCTATGTCCAGTAGTTGAGATAAAACAAAAAAGTGACAGCAAGATACCGATACTTTCTATTTGGCTGATGCGGCGAAAAACATTTTCTAATTTCCTTGCATAAAATGCAAAACTAGGTACTTACGTTTACTTCACTATGTATTATGTCCCGAATCTTTTAATTGAACTGAATTCTATTTGTCAACTAGCTCTGCATAAAAATTAGAGAGACGCCTCCTCACGTTTTCTGACTTTCTCCAGACATTATTTGTAACTGTTTAATGCCCAGCTCATTTAAAAAAATGCTCATTCATGCATAAAACGCTGGTTTGCTGTTGTAATGCATTTACTGTAATTTTAACGTCTAGGAGTTGAATGATAGGGACGGGAAAGTATAAAAAACAACTGTAGGGGAACGAATTAGAAGTTAATAAGAAGCCATGCGGAAATACTAGAAGAAAGTGGAAAACGAGTTAAAATTTGGTTGTTACTTTCTTCCACATTCAAGTATAGAAAAAGTACATTTGCGTTTGTAGACTCTCGGAATAGCTGTCCCGGGTGTGGTTTACAAATGCGGCTGTTCATGAAATATATTTTCTTACTAGTTTTCTCCACAGGAAAAGTTTGCTTTCATAAATGACAACGACAAGGGTATTTTTCATGTGTTATTGTGTAATCGTGCGTGTCCTGATATGTGTCCTTGACAAACTAGTTTTTCACAGAGAAAGCAATAAAATCTCTCCCTTTCACCACCATACGAGGCTCCTGGTGCAATCTCAAGGGAAAACATGCTAGCATCTTCTTGGCAATAAATAGACGAGAACATGCTCATAAAGTAGGATTTCGTGCCGTACATTTTTAAATACTTTTAAGCAGAGCATCTTGCATTTTAATACTTTTGTACTGGAAAGTGTAACACTGGAATATTATGAAACGATCAAAAAAATACAATTAGAAATTTTACAGCACTAATTCGTGTTTTAAAATAGTTCGTGGATTTAAAGACAGATTCCTTAATTGTAACATAATATTTAAAAATTGGAGGTTGTTACATTGTGTTTATTAACAAAAACATTTCCAACTTCTCGACCTAAATAGTTATTGTGGCTTGCATTATTGGAGCCTTGAGCCGTGTCTCGTGAAAGCTGCGCTGAGCTCCCTCCTACAGCAGCAGGTCCAACGCAGATTTCATGTCCGAATAGAAAGTGTGCAGAGCTGCTGCTGCCAGCATAATTTTGACTTTCACTTTTGTAAGCTAGGCGTCGTTAGTTTCCTCGAAATCTTTGCGGCACTAAACATTGAGTAAAAAGAGCGTTAACGCTATTTTCACATATTATGTACTATGAATCTAGGATTACGAAATTTAAATTAAATGAAGAATTAGCTATGTTTTGATGTAATTGCATTACAAATTACATGATTTAGGAAATGTGTAAACTTTAATTTAGTAACAGGTTTTAAACTTGATTTAATTAAGACTAATAATTTTGGCATCTACTAACAACATGTGCGTGTATTGTTGTATTGTGATTTTATTTCTTCAAAAATTAAATTTTGAATCGAGCTCCTTAGTAGCACAAGTAATCATTTAGTAAAAGGTTTGGCTTTGAAGCATATTTTAAGGGTTGTTTCCTTTTAATCCTTAAAAAGTTTCTAATTCCGGTCGAATTTTTAGTTGTAGCTGCAAGCTCAATAGAAGGGAAAGAAGGGCACAACTTTTCTACTTCATTTCCAAGTTGAAATTTTACATGGTGAATGTAAAACTTTGATCTTAAATCGCTAAATCGTCTCCTTATACTTTGCATAGGTTTGACTTTCTTTATTATTCTTTTCTTAAGTTTTGCCGTGTGGGTGGTGAGTGTGGAAGAGATTTCAAAATAGTTTGTAAGTTATCCTGCGTAATTTATGGGGAACTTTTCTATTCTGTACACTCGGCCCCATACCCATCCATGGGCCATGACCTACATATCTTTTTTTCGAGTCTTTTTTGTTTTCGGAAATGCATCATTGATATTTAATATTGTTGCATATCCTAAATAATGTTTTAAAAGATATATCTTACGCTTCTTCCGGATTAAATCGATATTTATAGTCGAAATTACATTAAAAAAAGGTTTAAATTAAATTCTAAAAACGTCTACCAATGCAATGTAGGCGCTTTAAAAAGATAAAAAATGAGATGGAGAAAGCATATTTGCTGCTGGATTGTCTTCCGTGGTTCGGTTTGAAAAGGAGACAGCTGATGGTTGATTTCTAAGCGGAGAGGAAGATAAATGAGCTAATCTGCGGGGGAAGGAGAAAGGAATGAAAGTGGAGAAAGCTTAGGGTTGTGAAGAAAGGCAGCGAGCAGACTGGAGTTGGGAGGATGAATGAGACGAGAGGTCGTGGAGTGACCAAAAGATTGTCGTTCATCCTCCCAGTCGGCTATTATTGTCATTGTCATTGGGTCTCTCGCATTCTGCTTGTCCCTGTCATTGTCTTCCTATTCAACCATGATTATATCTTTTTAAACCGCCTCTTCGTCTCCCACAGCTAAGTCTTATCCTCCTTGTTATCTTCATCTTCTCAATGCATCTATTACTACGAGCAGCAGCTTCTTCTACTCTGGGTGAAAGCGGTGTAAGCGGTGAAAGCATTCATGAAAAATGGGAAACCCACTGTTTTTATGCTTATATAAGCATGTTTGTGTCTTGAAAAATGTTGCACTTGACTTGTTTGTCTACCCACAGACTTGCACAGCCCCTATGTGTACAATTCTGGCTGGCTGCGTAGCAATCAGGTTTCTTAAAAATAAATGATGTTATGTATGGAACGTCCTACATAATATATTATTGTATTGTGCTATCTATGTTCTGTGTTAAAAACTGATTTCTCGCTAGTTCCTTTTTTATATTTGTTTTTGAAGTTTTAGAGTATTTTCAACTAACATTATCTGATAAACCTGCATTCATTTCTAAAATGTAAAAGGATACGTTTATAAATAAGATTCCCCTTTTAGTACAAACTTGTGGTCTACAACTGTTAAGTAAAACGGATAAACCAAAGTATGTCCTTTCCAATATAATAATTACTTTTACATGCAATCCAAAAATTAAATCTGTATTTAACAACTCCGTTGCTAACAGTGTAATTGCTTTCGCCTCCACCAAGTTATTAAAAAATACTACTCTAAAATTTGCCTTGAAATCGGAATCACCGTTAATATATTCGTTAACGACACTCTCTTCTGAATTCTTTGTGTAAGCTCATCCTGCATGATAGATCATTTTGGGAACTAGAAAGTTTTATGTGTACAGATATTGATATTATGACTCGGGCGAATTTTTCACGTGGGGTATTAAGCTGCACTACTTGCATCTGCGCCAGCTCCAATTCTGCCTGTTAAACTTAGATTCAGTGTGATGAGGCTATTGATGCTACTGCACCGCTCGGGA
>JAQFZC010001184.1:0-33204 GCA_034695205.1 Dicyrtoma fusca
AGGAAAAGTGGAACTCAAATTATTACAGACACAAGCTTCAACGGGAATTCATGGTAAATCAAAATCAAAATGGCTCAAAGTACACGTTATACAATAACACAATAGTATAATAATTGTGAGGGAAAACTTTATGTAGGTAGAGGTAGGTAGGTCTGTACTTTATGTATAGTAGTACACCTGTGCCTTATAATGATTTCTCCTGGGCTCTAGTCTATACCATTACAATTTTAAAATAAAACGATATATGAAACTGTCGAATAGGAAATGAAGCTGAGGACTAAATGGATGAAAGGATTTTGTGTAAAAATGCCGACTTTTGGCCTACGTTCCACTACCCACTTCTTAAATACGTGAAATCAAACCATCTTGATTGCTGGTGAATAAATAAGAAAGTTTCGTAGGCGTAGTAGTAGTGCATAGCTGCATAGGCTGACTTGCCGTGCTTACCTAGATACGCAGTTGGTCCTGTAGCAATATAGCTCACAATAGGCTGTGGGGAGATTGAATTGCATGGAAAAATCCAAAGTAACTTTGTCTTCTGATCTGCCAATCCGAGGGAGTTAATGCCATAAGCTCTATAGAGGGTCTCCTTGCGTCATTTCAATTTGAAATAAATTAACGACTTGGATTTGAAATAAAGATAGCGAGGGAAATTATGTCGTTATTCCAAGTAATCTCCCCGCATCAACACAGAGCCCTAGAAAAATAGAGAGAGAGAGAGCTGCTGGGGAGTGGGATAATTGTTCCGGGCGTAATTTGAATTGAGAATAAATTCATAGAGCATTGTGTGAGCGCTGTAGTAGTCCGGACCCCAGCAGGACCAAGGACCTTGTGTCTCTTGCCAGCACTTGTGTACACAGGTACCCCACTGTGCCAAGACCCACCACTATTCACACACCACCACTCCCTGTGTACACGGAGCCAGAGAGACCCACTCCTACTGCACCAGCCCATCACCACCAGCACTCACGCTCACTATCAAAGTATAAAGTTTAAGAAATTAGCTTAATTTTGGACGAGTGACCATGTCTGTATGTACGGGCAGATAGATGTATGTGTGTGAGTGTGGAAGGCTTTGACGATTCGACAAGGAGTGATGTGAATTCAAATGTGTAATGGCACTCAAGGTTATTTCTCCAGTGAAAGCATTGAATTCGCTGTACTGGTCGTATGTACGTGCATGTGCAGGAGAACGCTTGAGCGGAACTGTGCTGTTGTTACTGTTGCAGAAGCGCACGCCGTCGTCGGACGCCAGCCCAAGACATGGCAGTGTGGGACACAATGGAATGTGAATTGCACACTGTAGTGTAGTCTAACCTTCCATTCATGTATCTGCAGTGGTCTCTCATCCCGTGGCTCCTTTCCCTCCTTTATCTTAGCTTCATAAATTTTGCTCATTTATGGGAATGGATGGAAGGAGTAGGCCAGTACAGAGGAAAGTAATATACGGATCTGCTTTCCCTTGTCCCAGTGACATCACTCGCACTCGCAGAGTCGCTCCTGGATCCATTACTATCTCCTTCCATGGATGGATCTGCATATATATTATTTAGACGGCTCTATCGCTCCGGCTCTGGACGACACGGCTTGTACTCACTCTGCCAGGAGTCTGTGTTATGGACTACAACATGTACATGCGTTACTCATATTATTTATCCTAGCTTTAAAATTACATTCATAGGGATGGTTCCCCCATATTGTAGATACATGAGACATGCCGAGAACACAAGCGTAGCCATGTACAGGGCTCACAATATGGCCTTTCTTGATTCACATGACGTCCTTTGTAAACATACAGACACACAGACACACAGACACACACACAAAGAGAGATGGAAGGAACCAGCACTGGGCTTTTTCGTTCCCTGCACCGCACCGACCGTATTCCACTCGGGTAGTAGTGAGTAACTCAGCCTATGTACAAGTAGAGCGCTTTTCCTTGAGCTACTACCAGTAGCAGTCTAGTATAGGGGCTATACAGGCCGTAGGTACGACGGGACGGGTATGTATATACATATAGGATCGGCAAGGAAAGTACCAAGCAGTGTTAGTACAAATTCTCCATTCCTGTTCCAGTCCTTGGAGAGAACTTTCACGAGAATCCCCCTGATTATACACTCCTCAGTCAGACATGGCTTGCAGTCAATTCAGTCACAGTTAAAAAAAACTTTCACACTTGTAAAATGAAAGGATCCTAGGAAAGCTCGTGAACGGCGAGCTTTTCTTTGGTATTTCGCGGTAAGTTGGACGGACGGAAGGGAGCTCGAGAGATACATACAACCTCACCGAGTGGATGTACAGGGGCTGCTATGGGTTTTGGATTTGGATTTGGAGTCAGTCTCTAGTCTTCAGTACTCAAGGAGCCTCCGAACATTTTGGGAGATCTGATCGCGTTCTCTCTTCGCTGCCACGCCACGAAGGTACTCAGACTAGGATCCACATATAAAGCTCTCTCTGCCACTCTCACATTCTCCCTCACTTTCCCTCGTATCAACAACGTCAAACATACGCAGAATAAATCAAAGACACACACATACATATAACTACACATACAGTACACATAAGGTATTCATAGTTTTAAAAAAAAGCAAATTCAAATATGACGTGCTCCAGAGCGGAGGAGAGAGCATAGGGAAAAAAAGGGGGGGGGACTATTGAGTTGGACCATTTATTGGGATGTGGAGGTGTACAAGGGAGGCATGAGAAGTAGGGTAGCCGAGAGGAAGAAAGTTATTGTGCAATGTTGGTGGTGTGACTCGTGTGTTTTAGTGGTGTAAGTGCTGGTGATGGTGAAGGCTCTCGCTCCCGTGCTCCACTCTTCTCCAGACCATGTACTTTTGAATTGTGTTTCTTGATTTTCCCTCAGATTGCATAATATGCATCTTGAATTCGTGAGGAAGTCAGTTGAGCATGAAATCATCATAATATTATTTTGAAACATGCATGGCGTGCCCAATAATTGTTCCACAGTTCACGAGTAGTTTTTTCTGCGCTGATAAAAGAACAACTGCATCGCACCAACAGACGTACTTACCCACGCACGTCCACCCTACCAGCCCACACTTTCAGTTCCTCTGTACAGGGCTCCTTCCCATTCCAGAGCAGAGACCACAGTACTAATAATAGTAATCGCCATCCTGATATACCTATACATACTGCGGAGCAGGGACTGGGACAACCCTGGCCATGGAATTCCAGTGTATTTAATTTATACTCACCACGTATCTGTGGCCATTGTGTTTGGGAAGGGACGGATGCCGTTAGAAAAAACTTGTACTAACAATTATTGTTCTTTTCTTGGTCTTGGGCCTGTGGTGCGAGTGCAGTGTCCAACGGAGTGCTACTCATTTGGTGTGTGCATGGACCATAATAAGCCCGTTTAACGAGAACACACACGTGTCTCTAATATACAAGAAAATGGGGCGTTGCGGTGTAAGGCTAGCACTGGCGTCGGCGTCTACATGTTCATGCGGCTTTAGTTTCTCCCTGCCACTACTGCTTTGTTATGATAAAAAGGCTCTCGTGCTCCCAACAAGGGCTTCGCAACTCCGATTCTCGGCCTAATTCTTACCACCACACTACAACACGGAGAAGACGCTCCATGCACATCCTGTGTCTCGCTACGTGTGTGTCTTTGCGCGGTCCATATTAACATAATACTCGTCATTTCCCCTGTCCCACACACACACGTCCACAGACAACCAGAGAGAACATTTGCCGGGGAAAAGAGTCCAATTCCCACCGTCACAAACCGTCTCATAAGCAATACTGTCCGGTGAAAGAGGGAAATCCCTGGAATTTCTTTTTAATCACAACTCCAAATAAATTGCTCAACCGAAACTAAAAATGCTTCCTCCAAAAAACAATAACAATGTCTCTCTCAAATTTCAATCAAATCTTTTCCCAAAAATTTCGTCTCTATCTCATTTACAAACAAAGTGCGGAGAGTGTCCAAGTACTAAATGAAGTTGATTTGTTCTGTGTCGTAGGTAAGCTTTGGTGCGAGTGGAAACAATGGATGGCCCACCGGTGGGGGTCAAAGCCAACAGCTAAGTCCCGCTGGAGCCTATGGAAATACTGAGGAGTCGGGAAAGCCAGGAATGCTGGAAGTTGTAGCAGGACTTTCTCGAGATTGTTTTATCATTCCATTGGCTTGTGTTGATCGCTTCCTCCCAGCCGGATTGACGGTAATTCTAAGACAATTTATACTTATATAATAATACGGGCCTATAGTGTAGCTTCCTCTCGCCTAAAATCCAGGCAAGTACTTACCCTCGCTCGTCATATGTCCGTACGGGAGAGGTGCGAACATGTGGCGAGAATAGAGGAAGCAGATAGAACCTTTTAATACTAATCGTGTACTTTGAGTCTTGGGAGTGTAGGCATTTTTTTTTCAATTTATTTATTTATTACTATGCCCGAGCAATCCGGAAAAATGAGGAAATGAGCATAAAACTATTACTAGCAATCATAAAACTATATTTTATTCATTGCCGAATCGGCTAAGGCCAAAGAAAAGTAACCAAATGAGAAAATCCTTCCCATTCCCGAATTCTGTTTTGGTATTTACTGCTCCTATTTACGAACAGGAGCGGATTTATTAGGCATTTGAAAAAAAACGTTTATATCCATGTCTTTCTTGAAGGTCAAAGGTTAGTAGTTAATAAATAACGGCCCACACTTTCTTTTAAAAGAAAGGATGGGGGGAAAAAATCTGTGATTTTCTTTGGAGTTGAGAAATCTCGGAAATAAGGAGATGGCATTATTTTTGTTTTTTCTACGTAACTTGTTTAGGACTCATGTAGGGGTTGCGGAAGTTTGTTGGGGTACCCAGCTGGTAGTGTTGGTTTAATAGGTGCTTTAATTAAATCACGAGGATACTTATCTATTACTATATTACCCTTGAGTCAGCCAGCGGATGAGTTAAGGCTAGGTACATCATCTTCCTTCAAATTTCCTCCTTGTATTTACAAAGTCAAGTAGCTTCCGACAGGCTCATTTAATTACTCATGTTTTTTTAAACTGTGTGCTATAGTACACCATTAAAGCGTCAAGGAATTCTCGCCACCATATGTACGCAAATATTAAGCTAGCTTGTACACATTAGTTTGTCGTTCAAATAAACATTACGAGCCTCACAAAAGTAAATATTTGTTGGAGTCGGTAATTTGTTGGTTTGTAAACTTGTTGGGAAAATACCGGATATTTGGACACTTTCCCCCATTACACTCTATATTGAAAAAATATTTGAAATGACTTTGAACTCTAAATTTTTTCGTTGGAATGGAATGTTGTGTGTGTGTGTGTGTGAAGGGTATTCTATGGTAACGGTGAGAGACGGACACGGTGGTGATGGTGTGCCCGGGTAGATGTAGGTATGTACATAAAAATGAGCTAAATGTAATGCGCAAGATGCATCCGCGATATCTCTCCCATATTATTTACACATGCAAGTTGTTAATTCATTAGGACGGGATTTGCTTGTAGATAAAGGGAGCTGACTTATTTTTGCCGCATTGATTCTCAAAATCAATTCCACTGATAGACTGCAGATATTACTGTCGGTTAAAATTTAAGAACACATTTTGTAAGCCTTTGTATATTATACAGACTGGATGAAAAGTTGTGAGGAGGAGCATGCGCCCTTATTATATTCCATCTCGGTATTTTTATTTTCAATTTTTTTCTTTCTTCCCCTTGTACACGTACATAGGTACATTGGAAGACCCTGAACTTGATAGTAATAAAGAATGTGGAGCACAGGTGTTCTACGCAATTTTCCTCGCCAGCCTGCAGATATAGCCGACGATCAATAATTAATGGTCTATTTTGGTGTGAAAAAGCAATAGAATGAAAGTAAGTGAAATTGTGGATAGACAGGACTTGAAAGAAGAATAATATATTTCTGTGTATCCCTGGGAAATCTTTTCCTGTCTTTTATCGAATCTCATTTGGAAATGTATATTTGTATTTTTCAATCTGTGTGTGTCTTATCGTGTCAATTTCACACTGCTACTGCCCCTATACCTATGTATATCTCTATATAATGCCCTCCACACGGTTTACCCAGCTGACAAGCTCCGTCCATACCCTTCCGTTTGAAGGTAAATTTGTATTTACAGTGTATGTAGTGGGGAAAGGGGGAAAGAGGAGGGAAGTTGATGAGACCGAAAATAAGAGCAATTTTCAATCCAAGAAAATGTGCAAGGTTAACAGTCTACGATTATTTCCACTGAGCACGAGCAGGAGAAGCATTACATGGCCCACAAATTACTTTCATTTCCTGACCAATTCAAGAAAAAATCCAACAACAACTCACGCAGTCTTAAATTCCCTTTAAACCCCACCATTTCTTTCGCCTTTGCTTTATCTCTAACTCTCCCTCTCTCTCTCTCTCTCTCTAACTCTCTCCGTAAACTCTCAAAGGCTGGATGGACCAGACCCGAGGATGTACATAGGCCCATAGTCAGACAAGACCAATTTGTTTAGAGCTCCCTGGCTTTATTTTTCAGTCCCTACACGAATCTTTCCCTGCTCAACCAGCGTCCTTTCCCATACACCGTAAGACCTACCCACCCACCACCGGTTTAGATTAGATAATCAGATATTCAAAAATTATGTCTCAGGAGAAAGTCTAGCAGTGGAATTATCCTTGAGATTTATCTTACGACGAGGTATAGTACAGATGCAAAAATCCTTGTAAGCTTCCCAGAAATCCGAAACTAAATACATGAGGAAGCCGGCTATTGGAGAGCTAAAGCCGTGGTAAAATATATGACACCATCTTGAGCATAGAATAATTAGTGTTCACATTTACATGGGCAGTAGAAGTCACTAATTAAGCCTTGGGTACTTTTTGTCCTAGTAATTTTATCATTCTACATCAGTGTAAACCAATCAGTGCACAACCGACCGCCAAGGAAAGCATGCGGTAATTTAACGGGGAGGTTATTGTCTATGGTCTTCCCAGTCCAATACATATGTACATACACAGTTTAATTCGATTTCGACGATCGAAAGATGTAAAAAAAGACAAAATCCAGCCACAGTACGTCTGTGTATGGGTAGGGAAAGTTTCCTGTAAAACGATATTGACTGGGCATTTGTTTTTTTTGTGTGTTCTTTCCAATTCTGCTTCTAGCTGCCTGAACTCAAGTCCAAGTCGAACAACAATGCAGTTGCAGGAGCTCCGTTAAATATACTGGAAGTTGCAGATCCACAGCTAGCAGTAGTGGTTCATTTGATGACACCACTGAATCCTTTGAATCCACCACTCGAGTCGCCGCTTTCCCAGCCGGAGAGGATTCAAAGGAGTTTGGCAATGCAACTGCTGCAAAAGGCTGCGGGAGAAAGGCAAGCCTCCCATGGTCTTCTCCTTGCGTCGATGGAAACAAGTTGTAAGTTCCTTTTACTGGTCAACTCAGTCATGCATGCCGCTCTCACCCAAACCAAAACCTACGCCAACATTTCCCCAGCAGTGCATTTCCCTTTTAGCTCAAAAAGCCTCATGCATCCCATCCCAGCAGCCTCATGAAACTTTCAAGACTTTGAGTCTTCATTACCGCTCATATCACTGGAATAACAACTCTCTTTAGTGTACACACTAAATCAAAAAGGCTCCTCATCATGTCAATAAAACTCGTAATTTGCTAAATTATGCAAACCGTAGGGTGAGGTTGAAGACATGGAGAGTAAAAGCAAATCATATAGGAAGAGATAACGAAGGTTCTTCATCTACATGTGTGTGTCTCGGATGCCCAGCCAAGGCAGAGGCTCATTAAGTGTATAGGCACTGCAACATAAAATTCGCCTAGGCAAAACCACCAAGAGTCTCTCGAGGGTTTTATGTGGTCGACAGGCTAAATTGTTGCAACTAAATGAACTGCATACGCTCGGCCCTCCATTACTCTTACGGACAGCTAGAGCTTATCACGGTCTAAAGCATACTGACCAATTTTATCATGGTAATAATGGTCCGCAATGTCAAAACTCTGTATCAAAACTGTATTTATTCAACGCACAAATCATTCGCAAATACACAAAAGGGTCAAATGTGAAGAAGAAACAATTGGTCCTCATCCAAAATTCTACTCCGGAATGCTAATTTATACTGTAAAATATTATAGCAATTACTTCACACTTCTCGTAATTACAAATTATGGCTGCTTGCATTAAGCAAAAGTACTTTTTCTGTTGCTGTATGACTATTACACTAACTTAGGTACGTTTATACTGCAGCAGAATGCATAGATTCAAATTATTCAAAAAATCAACGAAGCGACCCTTGGCGTTTTTGGCGTTGCTTTCAACTTGAATTATAATTATTATTGCCAATAGTGCAATGTGATGTGATACATAGAGGAGAAGAGGGGACCTTGAGAGCATCATAAAAAAAGAAGGAAAAGCTCATTATTTTGAATAATGTGCTCCCTTTCACAGCCCATAGTAATTATGTGGGGGACTAAATTTTACCATTAACGTTTAAGTTCATTTATATGATAGTAACACACACCAATCCTTGGAAGGATAATTACAGGCATGTTGTTATTTATGTAGGCACTTAAATCGGAGAGATCAAGAGGTTATATCAAGCGTTAGGACGTAAAAGTTAATTCCATGAGCAGGGATAAAGGAGGTAGTTACTGGGGTAAAAAAAAAGCCTGAACAACGCAATTTCGTACCACAAATTGCCTATCGATTAAAAATCTAGGAATGGAGTGTCGCCTGGGGTGAAATGTCGCCGGCTGAAAGTCGTTGAGAGAAGAGAAGATGCTCTTTCGTCTTAATGGACCGAGTACAAAATAGACTTCAAAGGAGTAAATTGTATTTAGGTATACATATAAATAATATAGGTCTCATTGGATGCTTGCTTATCCTAATGTTAGAATGAATCCCTCCAGACTGTCTTAATAGCAAATCTGTATGTATACCTTCTATGATTTCTTCTAAACTATAATTATGGTGTCACTGGCAACCTAATTTGACCGTTTTAGCTCTCTAAGCTCAAATCCTGCGGATCCTCGGTTGAGCTTCCGATCAGTTTTTTTTTGCGGCTCTCTATCTGGCATCGGTAAAAAAGAACTAAGGTGTCGCGGCTTGAGGGCTGTCGATCAATCGGCGTCCATTCAATTTTTTAGCTGGCGAGATTAAAGAGAGTTGAACTTGTGGCCCCGTACCTAACCAACCAGTATAGGTAGGTAGGAAGTTACCTATCTAGAATTTGAATTTAGCTTTCACACCATATGCATGGGTACCTTCCCATGTTTTTAAGGCATATTCGATAAGGACGGAGTCACCTCGAAGCAGTAGTCCAATGCTTTACAAGGCAAGGCACCTTTGTAGCGAGGGTGTAGCAGCACTTTGAATAGCATTACGGATACGGGAGATTCCAGGGCGGTGAGTCGAGAATCGGTGAAGGAGAAAGTAGTTAAAGACACGGTTGGTTGTGTGAGGAAAGTGATGAATCAAAATGTGGGGCTGAGTCAGCTCAAAAGTAGATAATGATATGCGTTTCCCACAGAGTCTTTTATCAACGTATTTTTCACATTTTAGAATCATATGGAAACAATGAGTATGAGGGTTGAGAAACCGCACAAGTGTTACGTGCTGGCTGGCAAGTTTATATGGGGGAATAAAAGGGACCCAAATTGCCCACATTAAATGCACAGCATGAGTTGTTTACTAGTTGCACGAGTACCTATGTGTGCACGTGTTTGGTTTATGTATTGAAAGCACTCCAGACTCCAGATGAATGTCATTAGTTTGTCATTGATGCTCTCAGTTTTTTTTGTAACGTTTGCTTGTGCCCTGATTCTGTTTGATCCAATGTCACTATTTATATTTATTGACTTTATAATGACACTTTACTTGAAAGTCTGATAACTTGGCACGCCAAGCTGCAATTAACAAGTGAATTGAGTTTGAGGTGTTCAAATTACAAAATCCTAAGTAGTATGTACTTCATTTTGAAACTTGTATTGCGACAGCAGCTGTTGCTGGGAATCATTGGAACTAATGAAGTTCATCGTAAAAGGATAATTTCCCATCTTATACTTTTGGTGGTGTATTTTAAGAATTTTGAGAATCGAAAGCAGAATTAAATGATAGGTAACATCAAAGAGACGCCAAAATCCTTTGTTTTTTGCATCATTAAAGAGTAGCATCAACACAGTACAAAGTATCAATGACAAATAAATCACAGTCATTACAAACTTTAACTAAATTCACAAGGAATATTATTACAATCAACGCACCCGAGTACTGAAGTAGCCCAAATGCACATGGTTTGGTTGTGGTCCTTTTTTCCCCCCATATAGAAGGAGAAAGGATATTTGACCGAGATTCTGCACACTATAATATATCCTTCAATACTACAGCTACAGCTGTTCCATTTTTTACATCTTGGAGCTTTCAAAAATTACCCTGACGGTGGAAGGCTACTTCTACTGGTGTCTAAAGGTGGATGTTTGAATAAAGTACTTAATTTGTGCATGTCCCCAAGTAGGGACCTACAGCAAATATGTTGGTACTCTTAACTGCCTTCCCTTTCAATACTTCTTCAATGATGCGCCGTCCCGTAATAGCCGCGGCCTTTTCTCAATTCTGTAATATCAAGATTTGAACATGCTCCGCAGTAGAGGGCTGAGCTATACTGCTTTCTTTGAGAGCATTCGCAGTAAATATGCTTTAATATAGAATGTAGGTGCTCATGTATACTTGCCAGCTCAGCATAGCGGGTGAGAGTGGACAGAGACAAGTGTGGGACAAGCGTATTCCACGCTTCCTGCCCACATGGATTCCGATCACATGGCACATCACAGTCCTAGTTCTGGAGAAAGTTGACTAGCTGCACTGTATAGTACACAAGCACGCGATCTACTGAAGATGATCCCGTATGCTTTCACTGGCAGCTCTCCTTATGGAGGGATTTTTGGGTACAAAAAGATGAGACTGAACTGTACACTTTCTGGTGGCTTATTTAGTTTCTTTTAGGAATGTTGTTGCTAAGTGTGAATTTCCATTACATTGTAGCAGACGCCCATTGTACTTTGTACGGTTGCTACTATTATTTATTTTACCGACCAAAAAACAGCAGACCTAGAGATTTGGGTCCTTTTGACCCAAACATCCCTCCATAGTAACTTATTCGAGTCTGTGCCCACCCAGACATAATCTCAGCCTCCTAAACTTCAAGTCATGACAGCTCCATACATGGTTTTCCTATACCTACAACATGGATCTCTCGGAAACCCGTCTATTGACATTTGGAAGGGGAAAATGTATGTATTCTATAAATTGATCCGGGCAGAGTCGAAAATGCTCAAACTCTCTCTCTCTCTGTTCATCAAATGCCACACAGACTGAGACAATCTTTGTAAATCCCATGTCGATTCCTTCGCTCCCTTGTCCATTACAATGTCGTCAGTGACGACTTATGAATTCGGAAAGTTTCAAATGTTTCTTCTGTCAAAGCGATGGAAACAAAATAATCTTGACTCTAAGTCAACTCTCGTGGAATCTCCTCCAAGAGCCCCGTCAAAGTGATGTTTCTTTCATTCCAGGTCGTGAGAGAATTTACGCCTCACAAATTTATTCATCGTGTCACCGGGTTAAGGGAGAGGCCTCCCGCAGGTTGTGTACCACACATTTCTAAAACACGGAGCTCCTAGACGGCCAGTGATGTGTCAGGAGTGCACGTGTACCTCCGTAATTATGCATGCTCATTGGAACTTCAGTTTTGCTATATAGCATCTATATAGCATCCTGTATGTAATATGGAGTATGATACCTAAGTATTTGGACATACATACGTATATATATGTATTATGTATGCATGACGTCACTTGAATGTGACATCTCTTTGATTTTTCCTCCTCGGCTTTGAGATGAAACCCCAAGTTTTAAACTAAAGGGATGCGTGGATGCAAGTAAAAGTTGAACTACTTTGTTATTTACAAGGCTCTTAAAAGTCCATGTGACTCGGAAATTCTGGCGAAGAAGTGACACTTGTGTGGGAGGCAGGGAGTGAGGAGTAGTCGTGCCTACGCAATATAAAAGAGATGGACAAGATGTAATCAATATGACGGATGGGATGAGAAGGAGCTGAGAGTCCCTCCTACATCTCATCCACGATTATCATTGCATCTTGTAATCTCGTGTTGATGAGTGTTTCACGTCCGTTAGACGAAGGATAGTCCAAATAGTCATAGTACACTCTTCATGGCAAGGCAAAAGTTTAACTTTATCGAGATTCAGAAGGAGAGGGAATTCCTACCACACTTTTCTACTTTCTTTTCTACCTGTCACCTCAAACGGATAGTAGCTTCCGTACATCCGCAAAGCATAGCTATACCTTTCCCTATACCCCTAAAGAATGTACGTAGGTACATAGTACACATCCTAAAGGGAAGAAATCTCCGCGTTGGTCTCCTACTCCATGTGTACCGGTACCCACTGAACGTGTAGTAATCCGTTGCATTTCTTTCTATCAACTTTCATCACACCTTTCGTGCTTCCAAACTTTTCCTTTTTTTCCTTTTTTTCCTTGCCTTGGATGGAAAAGTAAAACGATAAGAATTGTTCAGGTTTGAACGGCTACCTGAACTGTTAAATCAAATTATCTATTGAAAAAATCTAACGATAAAGTTTCCAATTGGATGTCTACAAAAATACGGGAGGGATAATGAATGAGCATTAGACGATGCTGGTACGACACAAGGTCTTGTTGAGCGTTGAACGTAACGTTAAATCTATTAAGCCAGCTTCGTTGAATTATGTGCATTACTGGTCTTTCGGGAAAAAAGGCCTCCACAGGAACTTCTAAATATATCCTACTGCCTAGTCACGTCCGTCAAAATAAGCTCCTATATTTCAGGCCAGCGAGTGTATAGAGGAAGACACAGGAGGCCTCCTCTTCATTCATAATATAGAATTGACGATGAGAAACGCGTCATTATGTCATATAGCATTGTACTGTCATTACCACTTAATTATGCCGTCATTAAGCATTTATCATTTTGACTGTTTCATCATGGCAATATTAACGTTAATTATACGCACTTATAATAAGCATATAGCTAAACATAGGCAATTATATCAGAAATATTTCCTTATAAAATATGTGTTTACTATATAATGCCTATATTATTATTGTCGTTCAGACGATGTTTAACACGTGCTCAATGAAATGCGTCCTAAAAGTGGGAAACCTTGAGGAAAATCCTGTAGTGCGGGGAAACAAACGGCGTTTGCTGGGGATATAATAAAGTGGCTGTGGCATGTTCAGCCTTAGTTGAAAGAGAGCGAGTGGTTTGGTTGAATTTTATCAAAATCAACTGGAAGCTGGAAGCAGTGTAGAGTGTATAGGTATAGGTATAGCCATTAGACCATTGGATTTGACTGCACTCTCGATGAAGTTCCTTTCATCTGCCACTGCCAATCCATTTGCAAAAGTATAGACATGGGCACTGAGCTGTGCGTCTACTCATGGATTTACCTAGATGTATGTCTAATGGGCATGTAGCTCCTATATACATATATCTGAAGATGTGTTTGTGAAGGGGAAGCGAGGGGTATATATTGGAGCATATGCTCGTGTCTCCACCAGTTGGCATTTCCTTCCTTTCTTTGATTAATCATCTTTCCACAAGTCTAGAAGCTATGTGTGGTCTCTGGAAGTCATTCAGTGTTGACAACTAATATGCAGTATGCCACATTCTCGAGTGCTCAACTCAGAGGAAGGAAAAGGATACAGGACAGGGAGATACTATTTCCCAAAGTTAGATCTCTCTCCACGTCTCCACTCACATACGCATTCCAGCCAGATCCCGGGCCGGGGTCTCCATATAGTAGTCATTTGCATATATTTGCTTTTGAGAAGGTGGAATCCACTCACTGACTGTTGTTCCTAATATTTTGCATTACTTCACCACTCTTAACGTTCCTCACTCTCTCTCTCTCTCTCTCTCTCTCTCTCTCTCTCTGTCCTTTATGATAATGTGAGGGAACAATCAGCCTTAAGCACAAGAGAATTTCAAAACGTGGTGAATAGAAATGTGTCGTATGTCTGCTGCTGCTGCTGCTTCTTCTTCTTCTGGTAGGATTTCTATATGCTGATAGACTACAGGAGAATATGAGTGTGTCGACTGACTATCACAACACCACTCCGTCACTCAGTCAGTCAGTAGACTACCCATCCGCTTTTCCCATAACTAAATATTTCAACATGTCAAGATGATTTCTTTACCACATTCTCTGTAGCTTTCCCTTCATATACATACATACCTTTTGAACATTTTTTCGACAACTTTCCCCACCAATTCCCTCAACTCTCAAAACTAAGAGGGAAAAACGTTGCCTAGGCTCCTTTTGTTTGTTGTACAATACAACACAGAGCCCACTTTTGTACTGTGTTTTCGTCTTCGTCTTCTTTTTCTTCTGAGGCTATATAGATTTTGCATATTTTTTGTCGGGGGATATATTTTAAAATTTCCCCTTACCTTCCATCAATCAGATGACAATAGGAAAATCGATAGGAATCTTTTATGCAGCAGAAGACACTGGGCTTATACAAGCTACAACGTAATCTCTGATGTGGAACAAAGTGAGACTATATGGAATTCTATTTGGAAATTCAATGCCATCACACACAGGAAGAAAAAAACTATCATGATAGCGACATGGAATGAAAGTATACACACACAGGTAACACATGTCGAGAGTGAAAGTGTATCCGGAGATACAACCTTGCTCATGAGCTCTCTTTCTCTCTATGGACTGGGTGACATTAATGTGTTAAGAGGGGAAAAACTATAATCATAATTTGGATGCTCGACAGTATAATGCGGCCAATGCAGCGTCGTTGCCTATAAGGAAAAATCTACTATATATAATACGGATATTGAGAGTCGCCTTGAAATATGAGACGCCGTGCTTTGGGCGCTCAAATTAAATTTACCATTGTTATCAACCATGTTGTTTTTACATATAGTCTACATAATAAAGACAGTTTGAAAGGGCTGATGGCTTCTTGTGATTGCGATTATATAGAATGTAGAGAGAAAAAAAATGACTGTAAATTAGCTAACTTGAGAAAGAATTGCGTGGTGACATTTTATGAATTATTTGAGAATCCGTTAGGGAAATGGAGAGTAAAAACGAAACTGTAGACAATCAAAGATTGTCCCTCGACGCATAAGATTTCCCATGGAATGTCTCGTTCCTTCTCCCTTTTCCGGGGAAAAGTATAATGGAATCAACAAAATGTCAAGTAAATATAGACCATAAAAATAAAAATCAATCCGATTGGATCAAAATGCAGTCTAGCTAAATGGCAGTTGAAAATTCCATTCCGTATCCCCAAAGGTTGATTGAATGGCTCAAAGGGCTATAATAGCTCTGTGTAGGTTCCCACACCCTGGAAGAAAAAAAATTCTCAACTCTGGAAAATCGATTCTTTTTACTTCCTTGGAAAGATTCTTCAGGTGTACAACACACATTGAAACAGAGGAAAAAAATATCTTTTTAGATGGGAGCTCAAGTGGAAAATATATCCTAAGCATTGCATTGGCCAGGACCATAGGGGCCACGACGTCCATAGTTCAAATACAGATACACATATACGGCACGTCATAAAAAAAACTACAACAGAGGCCCGTGAAATGCTAGTATGTATACCAGTGTGCTGTAGACTGCTGAGGTGAATGCCACCTTCTTGAAAACTAAGGAAGAAAAAAAAATTTACGGCTCAAGTTTATTGTGAGTGAAGAAGATGAAAGTGAGTGACTATAAACCAAGATCAAGACGAATTAGAAATGTCAAAAACAATTTCAGACAGTTTAATTTCATAATCAATTTGATAAAGTACTGATAGGATTAGTTTTTCATGCCAGTTTGCCCACGAGCCAGCCCTACGAAAATCCTAATACACGCTGCGGCTTATGAATCCTTCAGGGCACTTTTTCCTTCCTTCTTGGAAGTCATTTATTCAAATGAAGACTTGCTATCCTATTTCGAAGAAGAAGATCTACGAACCTTACAACATGTTTATTGCAAAAGATTTCCAACAGAGCCTTTTCCCTTGTCCGCAGTGATCCCGTCCCGAGCCCTATCCCAATGCAATGTTTGCGTGGGGATGATGGAAGTATCGAAATTCGAAAGGAATGGAAGCCCAGGAGCCTGTGCTGTGCAGAGGAACATTTGAGAACTTGTTTAGATATTAAATTTCTTTTATAAACAATGCATTGGAGGTAATTGGGGACTGTTTGAGTAGCTACAAATATTATGACATCTCCCTTTAGCTCTCAACTCAGAGTCGACAGTGCTATTAAAATATGCAGAGGAAATCCTAGAATGAAGGGAAAGGTAGGGAATGTGATAGATGGACGGGATGTTCAATTCGGCGTGTAGTTTGCAACAATGCAGTGCTAGTGTCTCCCGTAGTAGCCCAGGATTCCCACATCCCCCATTTGAGCCTCCATAAACCTTGCAATATCCTTCAGAAAAGAGGCTGAGGAGCCATGTTTTATCTCTTTGTTTTTCTTATACCAAAAATATCATTCCTTCCACGACCCGACCGTACAGCATCCATCCGACCCGACTTTTGGCTGGGCTCTCTAGACATTGTCTTCCGTCTTCATTTGCTATCCGAACATGTCACTCGTGGCTGGCTCCTCGTCATCAAAACAAAGCCATTACTATAAATACGGGAGCCAGAAGAAGGTTTGAACGCCAAGTCTTGTCATTCAAAATCCTGTGGAGACACGCCCCAAAGAACCTCATCTTCCACCAGCACTCACAGTATATACAATATATACACATTCCAACCAAAAAGCCTTTCCTGACAATAACCACTAAATTCTGTCAAAGAACTCACAAGGGTTTTCCCTGAGTGGAGTTGATTCAGCTGCTAGACGCGTATCTTTTCATCAGGACTGTAATAACATTTCCACTATAGCCACTGAGCAAAAATACAATCTGCTAGATTTCTACTTCTCGGGCAAAGTAGGCTAAAAAGTCCAAGTCCTTTGTTATACTTCCTTCCCTCACAAGTCGCTTGAAATAGAATCCAAATTTTGAGATTAAATAGCAAACAACGAGAGAAATAGAAGAATTTTTCACAACTAGAGTACAAAATACACCAAATACACATACCTTGAGTATCAATGACAAGTCTATAACAATGCAATGCTGTTTCAGACGCAGACGTTGAGATGAGTCGTAGCATTGCATCTATGAGCTCCTTCGCATCCTTCCGATGCGTACGGCCCTTAATTTGTAATTTGTAATTTGTAATTTAACTCGGTCTGACTTTTTTGACCCATTAAAGACAAACTATCCCCTCCAGTGTGTATTTACCGGGGCGAGTGGGAATGAAATAGAATGAAGTGCAAGTCATGATTTTAAATTAGATGGGGGATCATTGGATTAGCTGTGTATATGTATATCACTGGAAAATCTACTACGTCTTGAAAAAAAAAAAAGAAATGCTTGTTCTTCCTGAAAATTTTATGACTTTATGCTTGATTAATATGTAATGGTGTAGTATTAGGGAGCCAGTGATATACGTACTTGAGTCTAATCGAATAAAAACATTGGGTAGCTCAAGTACAGGGACATAATGCATTCCCAGCATCCCCAAAGCTGGATAAAGTGGTAGATGGGATAATATGTGGGTGTGGGTAGATCTGAGGCATTTAGATCCGTCGACTGGGAAAACTACTGGAAAGCTGGAATTGGCGGAGGAGGAGGAGGAGGGCGAACTAGTGAGCCTCAGTGATCTAAAAGGATTGCATAAGATAGATTTTTTTTAGATCCCAGCGACCAACTTTGAAAAGTGTGTGAAGGAGATGAGGACAGACAGTTTCTATTTGTGCAACTTTCACGCAGAATCCACTTTCGAACGTAATAAGTTGACGGTCTTAAATGTATTTACGACCTCTATAATATTCATTACTTGAGGGATTTAAATAAGTTCTTGGAAAGGAAGAGATGGGGAGGAGAGAGAGAGAGAGAGGGGGGATAGATAGCATGTGGGATTGAGGAATTAACACAAGATGGGGGATGGTTATGGGAAGGCATACAAACTGGAAGCTATTAGACATGAGATGATTTGGACGACTTGTCTTGAAGGGAGCCTGCCATAGACGTCCGTGTACGGACGTCGACTCTGCGTCTGTAGTTTTCATTGTCGACACACTCACACACAGAAATTCCCTCCGTGTCTCTTAATTATTCTCCTCTTGTCTGCCTCTGATGGCTTGGAACTCAGTTTTTTACAGCAGGAACTTAGGACGAATATAAATGAGAAATTAATTGCTTAATCGATTCACAAGATCTCCTTCCTACTTCTGAGGAGAGGCATATCTTTCATTTCACATCAAATCAAACTCTTCTCTGGTCATCAACTTTTATTATTTTTGTCTCGCAATGATTGATTAATGATTTGTACTGGAAGACTGGAACATCCCTGGATTGCAACCACGGATGTTCATATGTACATACGTGGCATGAAATCACTATTTTTTGCGCTAAGCTTACTTACGATTAATTTGGGGAACTCTAGTGTGTAATGAGTTGAAACATATGATAATCCATAAAGATTCAAGATGGAGATGAAATAGACGGTGGCAGGTGGGCGGCTGCAGTGGATATTATGCATCTGGTAAAACCCAAGGGGAACAAGAGCTGCCTTCAATTACAATAATTGATTCGACATGTATTGTTCGATTTGATAGAGTTTAAATGGAGTAGGAAAGAGGCCAAGTTTTCATTTTAGCCCAAATCCAACGTCTGTCCTATCAACGCAAATTACACTATTCCAATGAAGATGAAAAAAAAATCCTCCCTTAGGAAAGATTATCTCGACAATTCCAAAAAAGAGCAGTAAATGTCTTTACTCAGTGCACTGTTAATCTCTTCAGACATTTTTATCCCTGAGTTTCTCTGCCTTAGAGTTTCTTCATGGTAATTTCCTTACAGTTGCGTATCCAGCTCAGGGCTAGTACATACAGGCAACAGCCTGCTCCGTCAAATTTTCACATACGTACGCTTTTCTTTGCCAAACATTAGCAATGTCTTTCCAATTGGAGTTTCGATCCGACAAAATTCCAAATTTATTGTGAATAACTAATAGAGCACACCTTTTCAAACAATATATCTTCTAATTGCACCATCAAAAAGTGAGCCAGTCCATGTTTAAAATACAGAGGCGCACCACGTCTAGATTCTAGATTCTAGACTCGCCACTAGTGACTAGTAATCCAGTTTAATGCAAAATTGTAACAATTCTTTTTAGGAAGTAAGTTAGCATGTGAGCTTAAGGCCCTGATCCTGACACGAACGACCAGGCAAACGTGGAAACCTTCTGAAAAACCTATCCGAAGAAAATACGGTGCTGTGAGAAGTAGACATTTGACAACCCACGCACAGATCCTCCTATATATCGTACGTGTACATATGTACGTAGGTGTTCCACCGTTCCACGCAAATATATAGGGGCCTACCTTGAAAAATAGCGTAGCCAACATACCCAATAAGTATATAGCAAAGGAGCTGTGAAATGCTGGATTCGAAAAAAGCAATAAAAATGCTCCTGGGGTTCCGTTTTTGGACTTTCCTGATGCCATCCAGGAGAACCGTCTTATTTCCTAAAGTATTGTTACGCGCTAAATTGCAAATGTGTAATTTTAAGGACTTTCTCTTATTAAATGCATTTATAGCATCGTCCTGCTTTCCCTCCAGCTGTTAGCCAGGGTGTAGGCAATTAATCTCCAGGAATATTTCTGCTACATTGTAGAACAGACATTGTAGAAGAGACAAGAAAAATAGTGACCAAATATAACACATGTGAAGCTAAAAGTAGTGCTTTTGTCTTTACCGCCGGAACTAGAGTTCCTCCACACAAAAATAAAAATGTGCTTAAATTAATAAGGCCAACTAACTATTGTATGTACAATGTATTTGACAAGAAAATATTGCCAAAGCATTCGTACAGGTTAACATACATGAATGTGCATAAGGGCACTGGGAATTTTAAATTGTTTCCAATGGGTTTTTGGGCGGCGTAGTCAACTTTCACGGAGAGAAAGTCCTGTCGTTACATTAAAATTAAACAGAGCATTTTCTGGATCAAAGCTGACTTTTTTACGATAGTCAGGACGCGACGTTGCGTTAGAAGGAAAGTCTGACTGTGTCTAAATGGTTTGAAAGAAAATATATGTAAAACTCCAACTTTTATAGTAGACTATTATTTGCAAATTGCTGCAGTAAAACACATGATGATATCTTAGGAGACCATTGCTGTGGGCTTACAGCACTTACTCTATGATGATGATTTCACGCTTCCACTCCCAACGTTTTATCCCCTCAAATTCCTCACCTATAAACCCATATGTTCTCCCCCATCCTACACACATGGGTCATTCGTTCCCTTTGGACTGAGCGGAGAATCTTAACTACATCCCACATACATATGTCCCTACAGCCTCCATTTACGTCTCCTCCCTTGAATTGAAGTTTTTGGGCATATGACGGAGAAAAATTAGACTTGATCTCTTTCTCTCTCTATCTCCTTCCTAATGCTTTCCTTTTCCCATTGAAAAGGATGGGAGCCAGGCGGGGGATTCGCATCCAGGATGATGCAGGGAATGAGATGTCTCAATAATGTACAGCTGTGTGTGTGTGCCTCGAGTTGGATTTATGGAAGTGTCCATGAGAATTGTCGATGATAATTGTTTATGTAGGGTGTCGACTCAGGAGGAGGAAATTTGCATGTAAATGAAAAGAAAGTAATGGGAAAAGAAGGAGCGCTCTGCCACCGTGTGGGTTGAAGGAGATGTGAGCGGAAAGATACTTGTATTGTTGTTATGAGCTGATTAAACGAATTTACTTTATGTTAGTCTTTCACTCACCCAGAGACGCACGCACCCACCCACAGTCACAAAGGAGAAAGCAAAGTGCCTCCTCTCCACACCTTTGTGGAACTCTGAGGAGGAGGAAGAGAGTGAAAGCAATGATGCCTTTGTTTAGTTTTCTCTCTCAATTCCTTAATGGAGTGAATAAATAAGGACAAAGAGTAGACACGTAATACGGACCAACTCTCATATTGAAGATTAATTTGCATGAAATGCGACTAAGTTTCTGTTGACGTTCCTTTTCTCCGAGTTGGAGCGCCAGACAATAATGAAGATAAAGTTGTTCCTTCAAATAAGCACGTAACCTGAACAAATGCATCTTATGCGGGGTGCATGCAAATAGGTACCTAGGTAAATCTATCTCTACATATACTCCTAGTTGTGACAAAGACTATCAACCGGTCCACTGAGGAGAAAGGTCTCAAGTTGCAAAATGGTCCGGGGTGGGTCAGTTCATTCAATGGGTATAAAGACCATCCGTCTAGAAGTGGGGAAAGATGGACGGTGCAGCAGCCGGAGCTTTTTATTTTAAGAGATCCGGATGGTTTTTTTTCTGTGAGGAGAATGTCGTGCATTTGTGCAGTGAGGTGAGTTGCATTGGAAGAGGTGCATGTAAGCGGAAGGTTAAATAAGTGAGGTCTACGGGAGCGTACAGTGATTGGGAAGACAAGTAGACAGGACGGAGAGACAGCCGGGTGGTTCGTCTGTGCGCTGAGAGAGACTTGTGAGACGGGTGTGTGTGGAGTTGGTGTAATGACATACGGTGGCGTGAGTCCCATCTTTTAGGGGGGTGATGTATTTTGAAAACGATTAAGTTAAACTTGGGACAGGGGATGGTTGGGTGAAGGGTCTAGGATGAAGTGAGGCCGAGAAGTCATGAAAACTAATGGTGGTAATGATGCCTGAATGTGTCGTATATTTTTCTCCCCAGCTGACTTCCCATTAATGGCTTTGTACGTCGTGCCCAAGTTGCGGACGGATGCGAGTGACTTTGTGGAAACTGCTCGAAAGAACGCCTTAGATACTTTCGATCCAAGCAACCTTGGCTACTGCGGAGACCATTTCTTCCATCTCTGTCGTGAGGTGAGTCACAAATTCACAATCTAATTTTCCCTCCCGCCTCCCTTCCCTCGGTCACCACTGATGGACAGAAACTAAAAACGTGGCTGTTATACACTGCCAAGCTGAGGAAGGGAGGAAGGGACGGTCCAGACGGACCGGACACATACAAGTGCATATTGCAAGGCTCACGAAGCAAATACAAAAAAACATTTGAAAAAAAAAATGTCTATACATGCATTATTCCTTTTGAAACAAGGTTGCTACCATCGCAAGACCGCCACTGGATAATCCTGCCAAAAAAGGAAAAAACTCCACCACAGGCTACATCGTCTCTATCTTCCGTGTATTTGATGGAGATGATCGAGAAAAACTTGAAAGGAATTGGCTGTATTGGACAGGTCTTATACTTGCTATATATTACATCTTTCTATTTTTTATTTTTTACTTATTCCTCCACTCTATAGTTTTTACAATTTTCTACACGATTGACAATTTGACTCAACAAATTATATTATACAGACAGAAAAAGGAGCATTCAAAAATGCTCCCGAGAAATTTCAGCTCACTAGTGTGGCCCCTGGCCGCGTAGCTATATCTATATACCTCTATAGTCTATATGCTATATGCACTCTTACAGTGCTTGACATTTACTCACATGCCTTATTTTATTACGTGGAATGAAGAAAAAAAAATCAGATTTCTCTCACAGAAATTTCATCTTCTCTCTTGCTTGTTGTTCCTTTGAAGGTGCTCGAACGCTCTACCGTCATCTTCCGAAAAGTGTGGGTCTCCGACGCATCACACTCCACAAGTCAGCAGCTATTCGAGGGGACAAGTTGTACCTGCTTCTTTGCGAATGTGCCAACTTCTTGGAGAATGTCAACTCAGCTGCTCAGCTCCTTCCCGCCTTGCGAGCACGTCTCTGTGGATATACTGGAATCTATCGCGTCGCAGCCACTTTCTAACAGCGACTCTCCCTCCCAGTCAAACAGAGAGTCCTTCATTTCAAACTGCTAATTCCGTATACATGCACAATCAACTATGTATAATATACTGGCAACACAAACAATCTTAGAGTTCACCTGAGCAGACAAATGCGTCAAAAAATGACCATCCCAAAGAAGAATATGAGACTAACATCTACATACTACGTCAAGGCGAGAGCATTCCGTGAAGGGACAATACTACTACTAGACACCTCCAGTAGCACTCATTTCTAGGAAGACGTCCGCTGGACAGTCATGGACGCAGTGCAGTAGACGTATCTTAATTGATGACAAGAAATGTGCTCCTATAATATGATCTTACAACTACCGGGACAGTGGGCAGACCTCAGTCAGTGGGCCAGCCGTGCTATCATGACATCTCCACCGAAGGGGGAGTGTGAGGAGCAGGACGTGGAACAAAAAGCCAGAATCTCATCAGAAAGGACAAAAATCGGAGATGCCTATTGATACTTGCTACACTGCACTGATGATGTACAATCGGCTCAACGGACGGGGCTCGGAAGCATTAAATTGTGTGTGTGTGGTCTCTCGTATATGAAAGTATTGATTAATGGCGGTGTGGTTCTCTCGGTTCGGTCTCTCTTCTGTTCCAAGAGCTGAAGAATGAGCTGTCCGAGATCCCTCCCTCATGTATCTGTCTTGTGGTTCATGTTCTAGCTTTGTAATTTATGTCATCGTCATGGTTGGTATGATGGCTGAGTTAATGTCAAAATGTATGTGTAAAATATATGAGGCTCAAGGAACCATGAAAGTTATTTAGTTTTCTGGTTGAGGAGCAACGTGATTATTTTTGTCGATAACGATTATTATGATTATATAAGTATACACTGGATCACATCTCATTCAAAATGGATGCGTTTTTCATTTCGAATACGATTTCAATGTTAAAAGCCTATTTAGTCCGCATTCTTTTCATCAGAGATGACTTAGATGCGTTCCAAATGGGGTTTTACTAATTCTAATTCGTTCGAAAGGGTAAATCCATCCATTTTGAACGAGTTTTGGTAGAGTGCACTTACACATACACTTAAGCATTGCCGAGTTGCGTAGGGTAAAGAAAACGTTTGTGTACCGAGGAAGAAGTACAGTGAGCTAGTGTCATCTGTTCGAGAATCAATATAATGACGCAATCTGTAGTTAAGTGAAGAGAGGACGAAGGGACAAATATACACTATCAACTCTTGCTAAACTGCATCTTACCCGTGATAATGATAAACTGCTAAGAGACATACATATTTAACATTGTATTTAATAAATATTTACCCTGATATCATTTTTATTAATGGGCACGATGAGATGAGAGTGATATTTACGTAATTTTAGTGGCACCACTGCATGATATCTGTTAATTCATATTCACATACACACACACACAACAAAAAATACGATAGGGTTACAAGATGCAAAAAAAAAAACAGCAAGAAAAAAAAACACATAATTAAGTATGTAAATGGAAAACCAATTCTGAGTACAAGTTTAGTCCTCGTCTGAAATGTAAATCAACACTACAAATTTTGAAGACAGCCAAGTCATTATTATTATTATTATTATTATTACTACTATTTTTAGTGGGAAAAGTTGGATTAGTTCGTGAGGTTGCTTCCTTAAATTCCATAATACATTTTCAAGATATTATCATTATCGTTGTGAAGATATCATATTTTCAACTGGCACCCCCAAATGTAAACAACTACATTTAATGATAATTAATTACTTCTATATTATCGAATGTGTAATGCCGTAAGACAAGATTGAAACACTTGAATTAATTTAATTTAAATGGTCATATCATAATTCCAGACCAAATTGTGTAAAAGAGATTATAATAAAACCAAGTTCAGCAACACAGTGGCTTGCATGAGCCGAATAATTTCACAATAATTATTCGGACTTGCTTAAATTTAAAATTTTAAAAAATATTCAAGTTTATTAACTACTAAGTTTAGTTTTTATGAACAACAAGAAAGAATATTCATGAACCGTGCGAACAGATTGTTAAAAATGATGTTAGATTATTCATGAACGGTTTCAGACGACACGTTACAAAAATCAACCAAAACTAAACATATCTGTCTGTCACTCAATGTTCAAGAAAATCAGCAAGAAAAGTATAAGCGAAACAAAAAACAAATAAAAGTCTAGTCATGTTTTATGTACAAAATGTACACACAAATCATTCCCGCACGTCGAGTTATTGCAAGTACTTATAGATTTATAGAGCAACTTAAACACCTAATTAGCCAAGGAACTAGAAGGCAATTTACCCTTGATGCATACCAATAAATTTATTTTACCACTCTTAATGAGTTTTCAGATTAAAGTCTTTAGTTTAAGTGCAGCGACTCATTAATACCGAAGAAGCGCATCAAGTGGTGGTCCAAGACACACACTTTTTGATTTCCATTCCAAGTTGCCTCTGCAAAGAAATCACACATTTGACAATCGCATTGCCTTGTTTTGTCTAAACTCATCTAAATTCTCTGCAATCAAGGAAAAACTTTTATTGGGCAAAAAAAAAAATATTCGTTGTTCTAAAATGAACTGTGGAGACTATAAATTTCAGCTTAAAAATTATTCCATTGCATTCAGAATCACCTCTACTCAATACCAGACCAGCAGAACACACCCCACACTAACCAAACAAAAATCATAAATTGTACTAAACTCCAATCATGTCGCATAAATTATGTGTAAACCCCTTTAATCGTATACTGTGTCATTTTGGAAACTTTCTGTAATGGAAGCAGTCGACCAATAAAGTCTATTATTATTCAGAAGACTCCATAGGGCTGGTATTTATTATATTATGTAACGCCATAAAGTACCGAGGCACTTGTCGGAACTAAAAATTTGCCCACAGTAAAACGTTTGCAAAAGAAGTTGTAATAACAGCAATAATCCGTTTGCACTATTTTTGAGACTAGTTAAACAATTTTGTGCTTTTCTTGTGTATATGATATTAATTGGAATGAATAAAACCCAGTATAATAATAATAATAATAATAATAATCCAATTAAATCGCTGGATAGTACTCGTGTACTGTATGTCGTATTATATTTTTACACAATCTGATTACACTTTGTGTGACACCAACTTTCCGCCAATTCCTTTTTGGTTTTATTGCTTCTTAAGCTATCCCGAATTAGGTGCGAATTAGAAGGCTAAGATATTAGCAGATGATCTATGCTTAGAGTGACCATTATTAAAGTAGATTTAAATGAGCAATTTATTTGTCTACCCGTTTGCAGCTGTTAAAAAGAATTATCGCCATTGCAAGGGAAATCACTGAGCTTTAATTTCTTTAGCCTCAACCGCTGTCCCACAGCTAGGTGCTTATTTGGAGTTACAAAGGTGTGAAGAATGGACCAGACTAGCCCAAGACAGAAAGAAAATAATAATTTAATTACACTGTTACACACAATGCCTGCAAGACACAGTACAGTTTTAAACATAGTTTTAACATTTTAATTATCAATTATTTATTTTATCGTGTTGAAAATTATTTGACATTTCTGGTCTTGATTCGTTAATTGGTATTCCAGCAACGCAACGACGAAGGGCAATCATTGTAGAGCCATGTGTGGTAGCGATCACGATTTCTTTTTTGAGAATACCTACCTGAGATGAGAGTCGAAATGTTTCCGAAAGTTCTCAAGCTGTTGCTTGAAAGCTGAACATCAACAGCTAGTGCTTCGTCTTTCGAAAACAGCAAAATGACATATGTATCGTGTTCGTTAAAATATTTTTTTAGAAACGAGCAAAACGCGTTTTTACCATTTTCAAAAGTACATACCGTAAAACTTCTAATAGAAGGCGGGTCTCCAATAGACGGCGGGTCTCTAATAGAAGGCGGGGGTCGAAATGAGTTTTGTAAAAATAAAGCATTAAATTCTAACTTCTAATAGACGGCGGGTCTCTAATAAACGGCGGGGGTCGAACTGAGTTTTACAAATAGAAGGCGGGGCCTTCTATTAGAAGTTTTACGGTAGTAGAAAATACAATGGTAGCTGTTGTGTCATAGTATTGTGATTAACTTGACCGATGGAACTGAAGTGACTTTACATTGTGATGGCTACTGTAGTATTCAAAATAGTATTTCTCGCAATTTTTGCGGTCTAGCTGTCGTGGCTGTCAAAAATAAATAAATAAGGTCCCTCAGGTCACTGAGGTGTCTCGAGGTCAATTACAGTTTGGAAAACGTGGACGAAATGCAAAAGTACGAATGGAAAAACGTGACCGTGCAGACAATGTCATAGAATTGTGGGTGGCATGACGCGTGTGGCTCAGTGTCTGAGTGATTGGGGCTGGTGGACCGGCGGATGACTGGATCTGCAAAAGCGCAGCAATTTTCAACTTCCCAGTGACAGTGCAGTGTGCAGTACGGAGGAAAGTTGGGAAAATAGTCATTTTTAATTTTAAGTAAGTTCCTTATCGGCTTTCATTAATTATTTCATAATAACTAACTGGATTTACACTAAGACGTAGTTTTGTGTTCTCAGGCATTAGTATTGTATTCGTAACGACAGGATTAACAGATCTGACAAACTAATGCTCATAGGTATTTACAAAGTACATATTTACAATTTTAGTGCATAAATATATTCAAGTCATTCAAGTGTACGTGTAAGGTAAGCCATAAATGACAAGCTATTATGCAGTCAGTACTAGTTTGTGAACATTGTGAGATCTTATTTTGTCGGATTACAATTAAGTCAGTCATAAATAGTAGAATTTAATGTTTAGGAACAATTCCAATTGAATCAGGCAAGCTTCCATTATTGTGCATTGCAGAAGCTCTCTAAAATCGACCATTCTTATGGCTCCCTTTCGAGTCACTTTCACTTATTTCATTTGTCAGACCGTGAAGATCATCATAATTCATAACCTTTGTTGTACATAAATATAAAATGTCGTACTTAAGTTTACTGCCACTACACTGACCAACTAAATTTGAATTTGTATTGTGTGTCCTGGCAGCTTAATTACGACATTTAATATGGAAATAATTTCGCTAATTTAGAAATTTATTAGTCACATGGAGACATTCTGAGGGGATTTTTATTAAATTATTGTTACGTAGGGTGTCATTTATTATTATTATTATACTGCATTAATTATGCTACTGTCATGTCTAGGTAATGGTGCTGAGTACTGGATGCTCTCAGTTGTCAGTTAGTCTGACGTTGTGTTTTTGAATCATCTGTCTCTCATGTGTATTCAATTTAAGCTGATTAGCTGATTGAATGGGTTAATGCTTATGGTCAATCAGTGGGGAAGCAGATAGGCGGTTCGACAGTTTATCACTAATTCTCCTCAGAAATCCAACACTTGCCTGTTTACAGAATTTAACTTGTACGTTAGCTACACTTGATATTCATCTGGAAAGGTGACAGAACCAGAGTTTTGCTTATGCAGTAACCTATATTTAACTTCCAGTGTGGTTGAAGGTTAGTTGACAAGATAATTCGCAGTTATCTTTCTGCTGTTACCATGCATTACGTCCATTGGACGTACCTTGCCTTGTGTGTGTAACATGGTAAATTCTGTTTGACAGTACTTTATTTGCAGAGTTTTAACCTGTTCGTGGGCAGCACATTAGAGTTAAAGTAACTAAGTAGTTATTGCAGAAGGTAGAACATCTGCTAGGAACGAAAGGGTAGCTTTTTAATTAATGTTTATGTATATAAGTAATAATTCTCACATCTAATTATTTCAGGTGGACCGGTTGGATGCTGGCGTGGCTGTAGTCAAATACTTAGTATACTTTATTTTGTACTAGTCGATCAACCCTTAACGAAATGAAAATGGGAACAGAGATCTGCGTTCTAAGTCTTAACTGTTGGTAAGAATGTACATTATTCTTAGTTTATTGTTATTATGCTTGAACGATATTTAACTTGTGTGAGACATTATTATTTATATATGACTTCTAATGTTTTAGGGGGATCAAAGGCATTTCGCTGGACAGGGTTGATCGAATGACGGCTATTGCCGACACTCTATCTAGTGGAATTTACGACTTTGTTTTTCTTCAGGAAGTGTGGGCATCTGAGGATTTTCAGAAAATTAAAACCAAAACGCAGGCCGTTCTTCCATATTCTCATTATTTTCATAGGTATGTTTGAATTAATACAGATTACTAGTACTTCACCGAATACAAGCAAAAGATGTATCAGTAGAAATTTATAAGAATCATCTTGTTTATAGTGGAGTAATTGGAGCAGGAATTTGCATTTTTTCTAAAGCCCCTATTAAAAGTGCCTTTTTTCACCAATGGGCAGTAAATGGTTACGTTCATAAAATCTATCATGGCGATTGGTTTGGTGGAAAAGGAATTGGCTTAGCTCAAGTAGTGTACCGTGGACTAAACATAAATTTGTATACAACACATGTAAGTGAGAATGCCTAGACTTATGTCTTAATGTTTCCAAACTAATTTCTAGAAGTTAGACGCTATTACCAGTTTCAAAATGAATGAACTTAATTCCTTGGTGTAATAGCTTCACGCAGAATACGATCGAGTCAATGACGAATACGTAGCCCATCGTGTTACCCAAGCATTCGATACTGCTCAATTTATTTCGTTAACATCCCAAACCGCAGACCTTGTCATCGTTGGAGGAGATTTAAACACCGAGCCAGGAGATTTGGCCTACAGGGTCATAGTTCATTGCACACAGTTGCGAGATGCTTTCTTTGAGGTCGATAAACCAGTTGGAGGGGTGAGTTAAAATTAGTGGATTGAACCAACTTTCATTAATAAAGTTCTAATTTGAATATCTGTGCAGTACTGGCAGAAGTGAAGTACTTCTACTGTATTGCGCGGGGATTTTACAAGCTTTTTACGCATTAAATTTTCATATCAGCCAGAGAAGGTCGGTTACACCAACGATACACCCAATAACAGCTATACGTCTCCAAAGAGCCTCAACTCAAATCCCTTTGGGAAGAGGATTGATTATATCACGTACAAACCTGGAAAGTTTGTAAAGGTAAAATTGAATGAAAGTTTAATGATAATCGTCTGCACATTATTGTCAATCAAATAGTTGTAAGTTTTGATGAATGTGAATACGTGAATGTACTCCAGATAAACACTTTAGCGTGCGATACGCCGTGGCCAACTCGAGTTCCGGGAAAGTCTTTTAGCTACTCGGACCATGAAGCAGTAGTTGTACGCTTAAAAATTAGCAAGTCAAGCGCCGGTAGGTACCCAATGTATTTATTCATATAACCGCAATCATTCATCAAAAACGAATCATAGAGTTAACCAGTTGTCTGTCGACCTTAATTGTTGTTTCCGTTTATTCGCTATCTCCGTAAATGCGTTTGCAGACGAGACCGGTGTAGCTACGAGGCTGCAACGAAAAGAGGCCCTTGAAGAATCCGTGGAAATTTGCTCACAGGCTTTAAAACATTTAAGAACAACAAAAAGTATGTATTTCGGTTTGGCAGTAATATCGGTTCTCGTTCTGCTGGCGATGTCATCCTTCGAAGCAACCGGCTGGTTAAGTTATTGCAAAATAGGACTGCAGTGTATTTTAACGATATTGCTTTCTTTCTCTATCTTCCAAGGTTTGAACTAGTTTTTTAAAATTATTGTTATTTGAAAAAGGATAATCAAAAATTTGGTGTTTGTATGCGAACTTCCGATGGCTTTAGAGCTTTTACTCCTTAAAATTATTTGATACAGGAATCTTTTTGTAAAATCAGTGAACTTTACTTTGTTTAGGAGTAATATGGAACAGACTGGAAGTGCATGGAATATTGGCCGGAAAACTTGGAATGGAACTTGAACTTGAAAATCACGGTAAATTCGAAAATGACGAAATGATAGGCGACGTTTGGACCGAAATTCATCAGGGCGACTGCAAAATTAGTAACTGAGGACGGAATAGCTCTGGTTAATGCCCGTACTGCTTTGCAAGAAAATGCTGCAGTTCAGAGCAATAA
Organism: Dicyrtoma fusca; assembly: GCA_034695205.1. NCBI lineage: Eukaryota > Metazoa > Arthropoda > Collembola > Symphypleona > Dicyrtomidae > Dicyrtoma > Dicyrtoma fusca. The sequence goes on from JAQFZC010001184.1 coordinate 30,936, forward strand.
TAGAAAATAGCGTTTCCTTCAAATAATACTTCAGTTCGAATAATATAATTTGCGACTCCGTTTGTTTCTTAACGTTGCAATATATAAGTTTGTCACTCCAGCTGCAGCTGTGTGATCAGTTCAGAATATTTGAATGTAAACAAGTTTAATTTTAGTTTTTGCGAAAACATGTGATGTGATGCTAGATTTTATAATTCAAATTAGTTTTACAAGTTACTTATTAAAATATAAGTTTATTTAAGTTTTAGAGTATAAATCTTTGTGCAACACTCGTAATATATATAACAAAATTTACTATTTGTTTGAACGATAATTACTCACCTGTCAAAATCATTCACGGTTTTTTATACTTTGCAAGGCATTTCCTGTTAACGGTAGTTTTCAATCAACAATTTGTTTTTAACTCGTTTTTGTTTTGTTGCTGTTGTTTTAATTTAGATTCAGTTTAAATGACTGTGGCCAAGTGTATAATTCCAGGTTGAACTGATCATAAATTATTCCGTATAATTACCTGGTCTAAAAATAATTTAGGGACCAACTTATTCCAATAAAAATTTAAATTACAAGTGAAATATAATAATGTGGTATTGGGTAGTACTTACAAGTGTATAGTCCATAATTTACCCTACAAATGAGCGATTTTTGTGTGATATGTACTGTTGTTTACAGTAAGTTCCTACGGGGAATACAAATTTTGTTAGATTATTATTCAAATTTGCATTTGAATATGTCAATTACCAACTGCCCTATACAATTTTACATAAAGAATAAAAACCGTGAGATAACAAAATAACCCAGTACGTATACTTATTTATTTTGAAATCACATTTAAATAACATTGGGTTCCTAAGATTCCTAAGAGGATTATTGCGGTCAGTAGGTATTATGTTATGCAAAAATATGCAGACAAAGCTATATACCCTACATACAATCGCGACTGATTTTTCCAAGATATTCATGTACTAATAACGCCCATTTGGACCTTGCATTTACTCAGAGTGAAACATGAGCTTTGGATTTGTCCAGGTACCATTTTGAGCATTGATAGCTGGTTTTAAATTAAGTATTTACCTGCGTCCGAAAAGTTTCAGTTTACAAGTGTTACAGGTGTTGCTAGCTTCTACATTCCTTTCACATTCACTGCATGTCCAGCAGTAAGTGTGAAAATCAGAAAATGTCGAAAAAAGAGGGGACAGAAATGAAAGACGCAATGGTGAATTTACGGGACATAAATACCAACTCCACCTTCAAAGGTAACGGTACCGGTACAGGCTGTTCAAAACCTCTAAAACCGACGAGTAGTAGTTTGAGCGAAAGTCAACAATCTTGGTTACAGGATGAAGGTCTGAAAATAAAGCCAATGCCCAGGAATAGCGAGTCATCTTCTTCATTGTTTCGGGCAATCGCTGAAGAAATTTTTCTCACTCAAGCCAACCATGAGAAAGTGAAAAATCAAGTTCTACAGTTTTTAACTGAAAAATTCCCCGTTATGGAACAAGTAAGTTATGTCACTAATTCATTCAGGCATCTGCCTTCGTGTTAAGCTAAGTACCTATGATACACTAAAACTTCCCTTCCGCGAGAGTTAAAGTCCCACAATCACAATCCATAATTTGTAAGGGACTGAAGCCGAAACGGCAGAAGTTTTGCATTCATTGTAAGTTCCTCTATTGCAGTAGGTCCAGTGTTCCTATAGTACCCATTATATTAATATTATAATAATAATTATGTTTCCTTCCCAACTATTTCAGAGGGTTCGTCTTGCTTATGGACGAGAAATGGCTATGAAACCCATTTACCAACTGGAACGAGATGTACATGAACTTGGAAGCACCTTTGGCAAGGCAAGACTGTAATAATCATTAAATGACCTACTGTAAAAGTCAATATTAAATAATTAATTAATCCTATAACTATAGGCAGAATTGTATAGTTCTGCAGTCTATCGGTCTACCATTGCCCTGGCACGTGGGCTTTTAATGCAACTAATTTGGTAGCACGGAATTATTCCCCAGTCCCGACGTTTCACCGTACCATCGAGTACATTATCCCCTGGGGGATTGTACCGAGTTTTACTATATTACAACGCATAAAAAAGAAGCAAAACTCGTGCTCGAAACCCGTACCTGATTACTAATACTCTAGTCTAGTGAGAGACTGGAAAGTGTAAAGTTGGTACGCTTTTTATTTCCCATAAACTCCAAACTCACAGCCACATTTCAATGCCGAATTCTTTTAGCAAGTTACCTACGTTTAAAGAGCCTGCATT
>JAQFZC010001185.1:0-33203 GCA_034695205.1 Dicyrtoma fusca
AGGCCTCTGAAAACTATGTAGCGGATACATAACAATAGCTTGCAGTGCGTTGCAGAGAATAACTGAGTACCCCTACTATATTATACGACTAAAGTTACTCCAGTTGACTGGTAATTTATTCTTACGTCCTGTCTGTATATATGTAAGTGAATGGCTGGTGATATCCACTTTTTTGTTTTTCAGTTCGAAAACTTTTAGAGGCGAATGTTGATCCTGATGTAGCCAACGAAGATGGTCTCACGGCCCTTCACCAGGTGAGTGAATAATATTTACATTGCATTGGCTAAAAATACATATACATAACTCTATTATAGAATCACTTCCACTTGTTTCTAATGAGAATGAAACATCTATGACGGTAGTCTAGAGTATAATTGCTAAATATGCAAATTATCTAAATTCCTACATCTGAATGCTGTCTCTCCCATTCCCTACGCATTTCCCGTTAATACTTTTGCATCTCCAATGAGAGTCCAATTGAGAGACAGTAGTATTTGTTGTGCTTGAGTAAAAGTTATGTATTTTCCTAGTTCTAGTACATACGAGTAAATGTGTACATAGAGCTTTTGGCACTATTTCAAAATAAACGTTGCAAAAAATGAAAACACATTACTTGTACTTTCTACGACGGTAGGTGCCATGGGAAACAAATAGGTCTCCGTATCTGCATATGTGTTGAGCGGAAATCAGTCTAAGTAGCTGTAACCTCTTCAGGATTCATAAGTAATAGAAAAACTTCTTTAAATGAAATGATAGACCAACTACTTTACACTCTACATCAGCATCACCAACGTAAAAGTCCATTTTACAAGTTTATCGAAAGCATTCGCACGAACAACTTTGGACAAAAGGCTGGTATGCGAAACTTCGTTTTTGTGCAGAGAGATAGAGACCGGCATTCCTATAAGTACATATATATACGTACATATATGGAGTGACGTAGACGACGGTATAAAAGCCATATAAGCCTGGCCTGCCGTCCTTTTTTTCAGTTATAGCTCAGTTTTTCAGCAAAACATGACGTCCAACATTTTACTTGGAGAAAAGTTTCCCTGTCCTATCTACTGAAGTGCACCCAGTTTGTAGGTATGTATATAGGTATTAGCAAATCATTATGGAGTATGTGGGGGGCAAGTAGGGAAGATAGTATGGGAAGGAAATCGAAGAGATGATTCTCCAACAAAGCAGAGTTTACAAGTTCAATTTTGCTAGAATTACATACATACATATATACCTACACTGACTATATACATATGTAGTGAGAGAAGTGAAATCAACTCGGGATTGGCTTTGACGTCAATTTTTTCAATTAGTTCACTCCCAGTAAGTCAAACTAAATAACAAATAATTATTATAATTTGTTATAGTAGTAAGTCAAAGGAAAATATAAAGTCACAGAGTCTCATCCTGGAATGAATTGAATATTTTAACAAGTTTAAACTCAAGTTTAAATGAGCTGAAATGAAAATCGATAAATCCTTGGAATTTCAAATGGGAATCTTAACAAGTTTGGATAATTACATCAATGAATATGCATAGGTATACGTAGAGTCATAATCATCAACCACAATTGTTCCAAAAGCTGAAAAGAATAAAGGTTGGATTTCTCTCTCTCTCTCTCTCTCTCTCTCTCTTGTCCCTTTCATTAACTTTTGTAATTTTGTCAAGATACAAGTCAGCTGAAGAAATACAGATACAAAGATACAATGCAATCCAATGCAGTCAAATAAAAGATTTTCTCTTTAACTTCACTATTCAGTAATAAATTACATCTTTTAATGGTTGTGACGTTTATTCCATTTCTCTACTTTGGTATAATAATCACATTATTCTCGTACATGTAGATGGGCTTATACCCAAGGTATACTTAGTAAGTACATGAGTTTAAATTAAATTAGTCAAATGTACACACAGACATGGGCTGGAATGGAGCGTTGCTTTTGTTTTATTAAATTATACGACAGTTCACTCTGTTTTCAGTGATTGCCTTTAATTATTCACGTATTCAAAAATGAATGTTCTGGCAATCGGAAAGAATGAGTGTTCGTACGTGTCGTGTACATACGTTCATGTATTGTGTAATTATAAGTATCTGGATTTGTATCTCAATAACTCAGCTATGTACATATCAGGGCAGTGTGTTAGGAAATATTGAGTTGGAACTCATCACATGGAAAATTCATTCACATATAGGCAAGTTAAATAGGGAACTTACAATTCTACAATCGACAATATGTTTATAATAACTTATTTTATGATCCTATGCCATGCTATACCACGTTATTTAGAGCTATGGGAAACCGGCGGTTTGTGTATTAAGTATAGGGCCTTGGTAGGTTTGTATGTATACCTATGTACGTAGGCGTAGGTGCATTGCTGGCTACAGCTCTATACTAAGCTTTTGCAATACATAATTATGTAATATATATTCTGGAGATTGTTCGTTGAAGTTGAAGTGATTCGAATTTCATTATACTATTTACTGTACAAAAAAAAATTACTAAGTTACTGTCATGCAGTCGTATCCACTTGAAATCTAATGAAATTGTTCCAGTTTTCATAGAGCTGAATGGAGTACAACAGAGAGTAGGTAGGATGGATTTTCACAGATAAATCAGATTACATCTCTGAAATAAATAATTGCCTCTGTAATGCAATACGACTCCGTTTGAGTTTTGAGTTTTCTGATGTTCTAGGCTAATTAGATAAGCCATTGCTTTGTAGTTAGAGGAGATGTGGGGCTGGTATGGTTTTTGGTTTAGCAAGGGCCCTTCGGCGTGTACATACATATTTATGTGTATCTATATCTAGATGAGTATGTATAGGTTGAGTTACGTCACTATTTCATGACATTGTAAAATTTGGCCCAATATGACTAGTTTCCTAGTATTGTTATATTCTATCAATGATACCGAGACCGAACGCCGAACTGCTCTTACTACTTACTATACTACCTTTTACAATTGACTGGGCATTTCCTGCACCAGTTGAAAGCTTTTGCAAAATTTCTTATTTGCATCAACTGCGCGACAAGCGGTGGTATGTTTAAACTTAACTTGCAAATGAATTTTTCATCAGCTGTCTTCGTTTGAGTGAAAAAGCGTTTATTTTATTTCTATTCTCCATGAAAACCCCCAAAACATTTAAAATTAAAATACATTGAGCAAACATTGCATTGTAGTATTCTGTCGGTCCCTATGCTAATTCGATGCGATGTTTCTCGGTTTCATGTATAGGGTAATTATTGCTTTGAATAAAGTATGATGGCTTACCTGGGTCACGCTTACTTTAGCCCAGTTGTCCGTAGCACCATATGTCGGAGAGGAAAATACAGGCGAAAATACTTATTTCGTAATTACTACTTTCCAAAACTCCATCAGGCTTCCGTTGGCCTCTTCAATGATGCGATGATGTAAAGGCTTTACAATTGTGTATGCATTTACGTATGTACATATGTATCCACCCACCTACGTATTTAAACTAATCAAAAATCAGCCAATCTGCGAATCTGCGTATTTTGTCTTTGTTTTCTCTGCATTTTGTACAACTTGTTTTATAATGCAAAACTCGAGTGTGTATGTAGTGTATGCACATAGGTAAGTTAAGTCTTTTTATTCTCCTAGCTCCGAAAGGCAAAAATGAAATGTAGCCTTTATTTTTTGGGGGGCTTATTAAATTGGATAAAAATGGAAATGTGCAGCAGCGTTCGATTTTGATGTCGATGTTCAGTTTTCCTAGGTACTCGAAAAAGTCGAATAGATTTGATATGTACATAGAAGTGATGGGATTATGTTAGTGTAGCTCTTAGCTATTAGACCTCATCAGGAGGTAGTTAGAGTAGGTTTTGAGAATTGAGAGTATTGCTTGAACTGTAGTACCTGTCCGCCTACTTGGTTTCTAATCGTTTGGAGGTCTTAAAATAATGCATATTTCAATTGGTTTTGAATGGTGGAAATCTTGTTGAAATAATATAATTATTCCAGATACATCATGTCAATTTAAAGGAATATAATGCACATGAGTACCTATAAGTCCATACAAATAATGTATTATACAGATTTACAGATATAGATACATATTTGTAAAAACAGGCTTTTGCTTGAGATTTAAGTTTTGAGATTGAGGTTGGGAGTCTGGAGTAATTTTATAATTACTTGTTTTACTAAAAAATATCTCGGCATAGAAGAAATGAAACTCCTTGGGTGGAACTGCTGAGAACAGAAATGATTTTTGACTTTGAATTGTTTGAATGAGTAAACTTCCAGCTGGAGAAACCAATTCCGCTCTCCCATTTCAACAATTACGATTTACATGATTTGCATCGGGAATGAGAAGAATCCCTAGAGCTATCTTAACTCATTATACTTCTTGCTCCAGAAAAAGGGGATGATTTCTAAAGAGTTAACATCTATACTAGAGTGTTTACACGTCTAGGCATTAAGTAGTGAGAGACTACTCTTTGAGAGCTCTTTGCATCCATTGATAGACGCTCCTGGCTATTGATGTAGGTCCACATGAAGTAGACGTACAATAGGGGCAGGTGCAGTTAGTTAGTTCTTCAGATTAAGAAAAGCAAACGAAAAGTATAATGATTGAATTGGAGCCACCAACCGGACTAGACGACGTTCGTACAAAAGAGAGTTGCTGCTGTGCTTCTAACCATCTAGCAGGAACGGTGACAGTGACAGGAGCTTCTTGCATCATTGTCATACATATTTTTTAATGCCTTATTTCAAGCACTGCTATAGATAAAAATCAGACAAATGTGGGTCATTTTAACTGTAAAAGAACAAAAACAAACCAGACAAATTGCAAGAATGGGGGGAAATGTGAAATGCCCTAAACCAAGAGTTCCATGAGCTTCACCAGTATTGCAGATTTCAGTGCATTATCTTTCAAAGCTGGACAGGATAAGTGCTACTCCACTTATGATGGATCATTCTGACTCTTGAAGCACATGGTTTTGTCACTAGCATTATGTTACCTTCCTACGTGTTGCTTTTATTACAAAGTAGGGGCCTATATATTTAGGCAATAGATTTTGCTCAGCAAGGAATTAGAGTAGTACCTATGTACACTGTCCTGGGTAGGTTGGTATAATAACTGTGGTTTAAATTTATAACGCAAAATCGGAGCAATCGTTAAGGGAACAATTAAGTTTTTATCCTTCAAGTGAATCTATAATTTATGGCAGCGCCTTGAATGCGTGTATGTACATAAGTAGTTTCTGTGATGCTAGTAGGTTGTAGGTCTTTTGGAATGGCATAGCAGGGTAGTATCTCAACGCTCAGCTTGAGCGCTCGTTAATAGTTAAACTTGCAAATGGCTAAAGGCAAAGGCATGAAAGACAAAATCCACGCAATTACTGTGGATTGTGGATATGTCCAAACAAGAAGAGAGTACTGTGCAAATACAAAATTACAACGAGAGTCAGAACTAGAACTATGTACATAGAGTCTCATTGCATTAAATGGGCCTATGTATAGGTATTTCTCAACTCTGCACACATTTGCTCATTTGTTTTGTTTAACCCTAATTTATTGAGTGGGGGACAGAGACACCAAGAGGCAAGGCTTGTCTTTGGATGGATGCTTCAAGTTTACTTTGAATTTCCCATTGGCTTTACATCACACGGACCACAGGCCTCTTATTACCTTGCATTTGAATTACTATTACTATTTGGTTGGTATACATACATTCAATTTCCCCTTCATACATACATAGGGAGTGCAGTTCATAGAAAAAGGCAAGGCAAGGGAAAAAGGTCATTTACATGTGATTACGAGGACGAATGTCATTATAATTATTGAGTAATAGTGTGGAATCCGTTGCACTTGTTTCATGGAAGTGACTGTTGCGGTGGTTTTGGTGGTATGGTGGTGGTAGTAGTGATGCGAAATGCGAATGCTTTTGTAATGCGGTGTGCTCTGTGCAAAGTGCTTCAGTTTCAGTGGATCATTATTTTACTATTTTTCTTTTTCACGGGCCTCTGCTGTGCTCTTGCTGTGTTTTAAGTGCTCAGTTAAGTACTCGTACCATGTTATTTTAGATTTTATGTAGGTCTAGTCATTAATGCTCTTGATGCTCATTCGCAGGTATGCACTGGTAATTATATTTACCCTCATCACATACGCAAGTACCTGTGTGTACATATGTAGCCGAGATAATTACAAGCCCAAGTATGCACATGGGTAAGAGTTCTGAAATGACGGCGACGGAGAATCCTAAAACTTGTCTAAGGATTTTTCACACGTTAATTAGAATTATTATGATTAGGATTTTAGGCAAAGGAGGGATGCGGGTTAATACTGTACACGGTCATCCCCTATGTGGTGGCTATGCTCGGTGTTGGCACAACATCTTCCCTTCCTTGCTCATACTATGCTTATTACTGTCCTTGTTTTAATTCTTTCCTCCTTGTGCGGATAAAAACAAAAAACTGTAGTGTTTAATTTCTTTTACGTTGTTGGTGAGATAAATAATTGAGGGTGAGCCGAGCTCATGGCTCGTTTATTCAACCCACAGCTCAGCACCCACCATTACCATGCAATGTGGTGCGCCACACTTTACGTGAGGTTTCGGAAGGTTTAGAGAAAAATGTCAAAACAATGAACATGAATTCTTTCATTTACTTTAATTGTGGGATTATCTCTCTTAATTAATTTCATGTACCTACCTATCTACATAATCCAGGTGTAATCGCACAATATTACAAGTAGTAGATACCTCAGTGAGTAAAGCAAAGCAAGAGTAAAGCACCCTGTCCTGCCCTGGTCTGCTACTGACCATGGTATGGTAGTAATAGTGAAGTCAACTTGAACCATAAAAGGTTTTCTATACGAAATAGATGATATACATAGTAGGTGCATAGGTACATGTTAGTATTTTGAAATGTTGCAGGATGTGAATTGGAGCATGAGAAAGACTTGTTTCACCGTATGTAATATTTTTTATGTAGGTATTTGATTTTTTTTATTAACAGTAATTATTATTATTTTCTTCTTTTTTTTTATCTCCTTTTGTGGCAATCTGATGCAAGATTTGCCGTTTGAATGTTATTGGAAAGTACCCACGTACCCACCAGCTACGTAATTTGTTGCTAATAGGAAATCAATGATAATTATTATTAATTACTCTGCCCACCGAGAGTGTTGTTCGGGAATTGTAATATTAATGGCACATGTTCAGCTGGGTTTGGAATTGGCTTGTAAATGTTTCCCGCAGGTAGGTACTTCAATTTGTGTGTGTGTGTACTGTGTACCTATATCAGTCATAATTATTATTATTATCGCAGCTTGTACAAATACTGCCGGTTCTCAGTCACAACAGAATTTCATTTTTCATGTTGAAGGTACATACACAGAAGGGTTTGGATAATTATACATATATATGATCCCACACGAGCGTACCAATGCTATGCTGTGTTTTTGTACAAGATATTTGATTACCTATGTACATTTGATAATTGCGTGCAAATATGTATACGAACTTTGAGAAATAGTTCAGCTGGACCTCCTTGTTTAATTATGGGTCCCTATATGTTTCATGGTTATTTTAGGGTCTATAATTACATCTGATGTCGTCTGTGAGGGATGTGCTGTCTCGATAAATGTTTATTGTGAGTTGATTGCTTTAAGTACTGATAAGACATGGGAGGATTCTTACTGTTTGTACAGTTTGACAGGGAATGTATCCGTGGAGCATTAGCATTTAGCGACCAAGACGGTCGGTATGGGGGGAAAACTAGTGGAACTGGGAACCACTGCACTGTCGTTGTACTGATGTAGGACATTTGGGATTTATGATGCCCCGGATGAGTTTTAAAATTGTATGTCTCTCATGCTGAAACAAATTTGACTTTTACGGGATTTCTTTTGTCTTATTTCGGCTTTCAGAGGATTCACTTTTTTCTCTCGTTTTTTTTTGTGTCGAGAGGCTTTGGGGACTTTGAAAGTCAGTAGTACGGAACGAAAGGGAGGTATGCGTCTTTGTAAGTACCTGTTTTTATTTTTTCAAGAATGACTTCATCCCAAAAGCCTTAGAAGGCAAGGCAAGGGGCACAGTGACTATGTACTATGTATAGTGTTCATCCTTGGCTGGGTTAGGAGTTAGGATGGGTCGCTGGCTCTCTGTTGTTCCTTAGATTTAGGTTTACCCAGGGATTTTTTCAGGAAAACAAACGGGAAGTTACAAGAAAGGAAAATGGAGAAAGGAATTCTTTCTTTGTTTTGCTCTTGTCATCCGTATGTATGTACATAACTACGGTATGTGCTGTTCTTGATCTGCTGTTGGGCCTCCGTTCCCTTGAAGTGTGTGTTCTCTCTTTTCCATCTTCTCTGCTTCTGAGAAGTTGTTCCTTTCTCTTGTGGACGTTTCGAAGACGGAGTAGGGAAGAGATGAGGAGGGACAGAAGGGAGCTTGTAGAATTTATGTAATTGCTTGAACCATCTTTGTCTCCTTTTATCTTGCGACTTTTGCGAGCCTAAACACTAACACTAATTAGATGGATGGATTTATTAGTCCGTAAGGTGCAGGGTGTACTATACGTCGTAAGAGGAACCCTAGGAAGGAAGTAGAAGTTCATTGAGGTCAGCACGGCACATAAAAGACCAAAAGACAAAAACAAATGTCAATTGTACTACTCATGTCTATATATTTGTACTGTTTACTATTTGTGGAGACTGTCATTGGCACGGTACTGTGTGTCCCTACATGAAGATAGTTCTGGCGTATTTGCACAATTATACCTCTTAATGCAATTGTCAACGTAAGTAACGTCACACTCGGATCTAGTATAGTACAGAGACGTTTTATTGCAGGCAGGGCATTTTCACATCCAGGGTGATATTATAGAGAATATCAGTAAGAATTGGAATTGCTGCTACATAGTGGATATACTCGTGTAGAGAACCTAAGCACTAAGCGTGCATAGGATTGCAGGTGGCAGCGGGAAGGAGATCGGGTTCCTACGGTGTATATATATATAGAATAGTTGGTAGGTAGATTAATACTGGCGGGCATGGATAACCAAGAGACAGGAAATGAGGTTGTTAATGGTGCAAACAAATGTAACGGGCCATATCGAGCTTAACCCGGCTAATTTGTTTTCCACCGAATCACAGCAAACTCAGTCAGTCAGTCACTGGAGGTAATTCTTGAGTAAATAAAACGAATAAATCCTACAGAACCTGCACATCTCAAATTCAAACTGCTCACTCCACTCTTTTTTCTCCTTTTTGTTCGAGTTTGTCCGTTCAAAATTGTTTTGTGGGCTTCCAATATTGTCTCATTTTGGGTTTTCTGACACTTTTTTCCTAATGGTATGGAATCATTAATTATTGTTTTATGACAGTAGTACCAGTACCGTCACCTTATGGTACACGGAAAAGAACATTACAGGGCAGGGGAAAGGGAAATGGTATACTGGAGGACGTGGGACTGACTGGAATTGTTTATTTTATTGTTTTTATTACGTTTGCGTAAGTATTGGCAAGTGAAGTAAGAGTATAATTATTGTGAGTATTACCGATGGAAGATGCTTAAGGAGGTATACATACATATTGTAAGTGGAGAAGGTAAAAAGTAAAGTAAAATATATATTAATTTCTTTGACGGCAGAAAGATAATCCATGCATTATTCATGCAGTAACCCAGTCTACGTCTAGTTTTCTGGGCATGATTGGATAGCTTTTAGCTCTACTCTTCAAGGATAGTAAGTAAATAAATGGTCGTGGTTTGGTTGTATGCTCTTCCTTTTGCTCTTCCTATGTACCTATACCTACTTTTTGACGGGATAAGACTGGAGCAGAAAATAAGCTGTTGGTAGGTTACGTCACGTCGGTATGGAATGAGACCTCATGAGCGTCGAGAGTCGAGTGGCTTCGACTTAGCTCTAATAAGTCTTTGAGGTATATTTATTTGTATAATTCCCAAATCAGGTTATAGTTTTACGATGCGGTTTAAATGCATGTAGCCATTTGCAATTATTATATTCCCTTTCTGTAATGGATGCAGAGCTAAAATAATAATTATGATTTAGTTGCTCGAAAATTAAATCTTCATCTAATTTTAAGTAGGTATGAATACTCCATTTCTACGTGCTCTCACTTAGCAAGACGAGACCTGCTCAGGTTTTATGATTACAATCCTAATATTCCTAATCATTCAGCTTAACTGAAGTACAACTCAATGAGCGCGTACCACCGAACACATTTTAAACTTACCCCTAATCTCCCTGCTCGTATAATGTATAAGAGCAACAGCTATGAAAATACATTATGAGAAATAGTAGATACCAAAAATATTATTTATTAAGTGTCCCTATGCCCTATGCAGTGTAATAAGTATTTGAAAAGATACGAAAAGAGCAATGTATTACCCCCCCCCAGTTTCACTGCTTGGGGTCTTCATCCGTAAAGAATAAGTAAGCGACAGTCGTCAAGTAAAAAGGAAACGACAAGGAGGCTTGACACTTTTAATAGAAGGCGGGTAGCATTAATCAATAAGGTGTCTATACTCAGTTGGAGCGTGGATTTGTACGAATGTGCCTCTGACGTTGATGTTGATAATGAAGTGGATGATGATGGTCTGAAATTGGAAACTTGAAAGGTGCTCACGTCCCAGTTCTACGACAGCCACGACTAGCCATTACATTATATTATTAGCTAGGCTTTATGTTATGTTATTATTAGACTGAACATGATACCTAGTCAAGTATTAAGTGTCATTGTGCGTGTAGCTTAAGCTTACTTTAGACTCTCAAGCATTTTATTGAGGAAGGGAAATGTGGTTACAAAAGACGCTTTCATCGTTAGTGGTGACGACGGCAGGTGGATGGGATATTTAGGGCTAGTTTACACGCGTAATAGTACATGGGATCGCAGATGCTTTAACACATTACTTCAATGCAGATATACCTGTACGTACTTACGTAATATGCTTCTTGATTGCTGTTGAACATACAGTAATTTCTTGAAATCTAACTCTAAATCTATTGTAAATGTGGTACAATTATATGCATAGGTATGCCTCTTGAGTTACGTGGATATACATACCTAAATTCTTAGGGTCTACAGTCAACCTCGATTTCGATCTTATGTAGTCGTTCTTGAATTCTTGAGGTTGTATGTAGGTACCTACATAGTTTTATTAGCAAGCCCGTCAAACAATTTTCGTTCTGAAATTAGCTTCAGAATAATATAATAGAATGAAACTTGACATTCCTTTTGGTGTGTAATTAATGACCTATAAATGTCTGTCATTGTATTTAGCAGCTGTATCCATACGCCTACTTATAATTCTAAGGGTTATAATATTGCATTATTTTGATTTCTTTCTTTTTTTGTGTTTTTCCAGTGCTGTATCGATGACAATGAAGATATGATGAAATTGTTGATAGAATTTGGAGCAAATGTGAACTCGGAAGGTATGCTACAAAACATATTTTGGAACTTATGTTTATTGAGTGTTGCATTGTAGTCCTTACAGCCACAGGGCAAGATTCAAGCACGATGAATGAAAAACTACATGACTGCAGATTAAAAATCAAAGCTGTAGAATCAGTCACCTTTCTCTGTTGCATGCAATTGAATTTCATGAATTGTATTGTTAATGGTGTGCTTTACTACTTCTCAGAAATAATGAAAAAGTTCCTATTTAATTTAAAAAAATTGAAATTAGCAAAGAACTTGTGCATTTGCATGTAGACAGATGCAGATAATGTAAATCAGCAAATCTGCACTTTGTATGTACGTAGAGCCACTTCCCAAAAAATTAAATCTCATGACCCACTGAACTTATTTTCGGATTTTTGTGTTTTCTTGGTTGAATGTGAGTGTATGTAGATCTAGATTCTGATTGCATGCTACAAAAATTATAATTCACATTTTTATTTTTATTCGTACAACCATGACTGGGTCTGCGGACTGTGGTTTGGATTAGATTCGGACATTATGTGGTTTTAATTTTTGGCTGTGTGTGCACTCACGCTAAGTAAGTTGTAGTAAGTAGTTAGTATTTGCCTATATACAAGGAAGGAAATTAACGCGACCTTGCTTGTTGGTTGAAATGTTTTAGATAGCGAAAGATGGACGCCACTCCATGCGGCCAGTACTTGCGGTCATCTTCATCTGGTCAAGTATCTCATTGCCAAGTAAGACATTTTTTTTTCTCTCGATGCTCTATTTTAATTTGTACATGTAAAATTGTTCCGCTAAAATTTTAACTGGAGCAAGTTCTAACTGGATTACCTATTTTGGTTGATGAAAAATAAACTACTCGAATGTACCGATACAATCTGTTTCAAGGGAACGGGTGTAGTAGAACGATGCTGTAACTTTTGAACCTATGGTACCTACATACATAGAATGTTAGTGCCATAGACCGTGGTCACTCTAAAGACCTAGTTTAAGTATTTACTCTTTATTGAATGCAAGTTTCACTAAAATTGTTCAATAGAAACCTAAGACTGACCAAGATAGCCTGTCCTGCAAAAATTATTCGAAGTAACTGTACAAGAATAACTAATTGGGTTCAGAAAAAGCTACCAACAGACGCTTTCCTGAAGCGTATTTTTTTCTCGAAAGAATCGCATTTTAAAAACCTGAGGATTGAATTTTAATACGCATTTAAAATCATGATTTTTACAATCCAACTTTCAAAATTTGGATTTTGAAAAACCATTTTACGTTTAAAGACAGTTGTTTAAAATGAAAACTGGCCTGACTCTGAGTAGAAGAATAGAATGTGGAAACTTGAGCTACCTCCCTACGTTGGGAAATAGTCTTTGAAAGTGCGGACTATTGAATTAGGAATGCCTGTTTGCCAACGGAAGAGTATGCCGAAGTCAAAGCCAAGGATTTTCACATCTTGATATTGAATTATTGCTGGACTGATGCTGGTTGCTGTCACTGTTGCTAATCTCGTATTTGTATTGTTGATGTTATTCTTAGTATCAGTACTAGGAATCTATGATCAGTGCTCGATGCTAATTTAGTTAACAGTGAACAGCTCATAAGTAGAATCTACTAGTAAGTATGTACACAAGTATGAATTGGGACTTGCCTTGCGTCTTGCATCTGCCTGCGTTCACATTTTATAAGTTAACAAACAACTGGGACTGGGACCAGCTTGGCTTTGGCTGAACCATTGTCAATTTGTCAGATTAACTTTTCCTCGAAAGATAATTTGCGAACACTTGTCTGGTTTTTGGTTTGCTCTTCGTTCCTGTGCAGATTGAACCATTGACTGTTGAGATAGTGAAGTTACATAAATGCATAGGTAGTTTCTCTTACTTACTATTTGGCAGGGCTATATAGTGAATGTGAGTATATTTGAGCAAGTTTGGAGTATGTACTGCTGCTGGAGTACTACATGCATGATTAAGATAAACGAGATCCATTCATTCCCGAGCAAAACAAAGGATTTCCATTTTAGATTTTAGTGGATTGGAGACAGACCGTTAGTCCATTAGTTCTAATTGAGTCATCAGTTTTGAGGGCTCAGCCTTGATAATTACAAATAGTTGTGTGTGTGTGTGACACAGAACACAACACGGCACTGACAGTCTTTCTTGAATTGTCAACCCGGCCACATTTATCACTGGATGATTAAATGTGTCCTCCCTGCACCACACACAGTTGTGAACAGGAAGGAAAGTCCTGACCATTTTTTCTTGATAAAGAATGCGTGTATTCACGCCCATGGATTGCCTTCGTACATACTTTACAGGCACTTCCATATCCTTATTGCATCGTTAGTTGCAGGTAATCATCATGTGAGGAACATTTGTAGTTGAGCGTGAGGAGAATGAAAAAAAAATGTATAACAAAAGTCGTGAAAATGTATTGATTCTGAATCTAGTGGATCTCCTCATGACTTGGTCTTGGGTTTGGGATTTGGGTTTGGGAGCGTCATTGTTGCTCATGAATGGAGATCGTGTGGAATGTAGAAAAATTAATGGAATGTTGGTTGATTTTGACTTTGTTCTTCTTTTGCCTTCCTTACAGAGGAGCTAACTTACTCTCCGTGAATGCTGAGGGGAACATGCCGTACGATATCTGTGATGAAGAGGCGACTCTTGACTACATTGAGTCCGAGATGGCGAAGAGAGGTGTAACACAAGAGTTGATTGAGGAGATTCGAGCTTTACCTGAAACCAAGATGTTGGAAGACATGCAAATGCTTCATAGTCAGGGCGGAGACCTCGAGTACCGTGATGCGGACGGTGCTACACCCGTTAGTTCCCCCTTAATCATTTCTTTATCAGACATTTTCCTTTATTTTTCAAAACCAAGTATCATTGAGCATTGCATTGCATTGGGTAGGGGCATATTGTAGTAATTTTTTAGAAGTGCATGCCGACTTTGAATTTTTGATTCGAGGCAGCTAGGCCGACGGGAAGGAAGGGGATGAAACCTATGTATCAGCTCTGCGGGTTCCTTCGACGTCCCTGATAGGATCTAATATGACGCGATTATGCCTGGGTGAACACTCCGAGGGTCTGCTAGCGATGAAATGATAAATGATAAATAATGAGAATTTATTTCCTTAACGATCCCCATCCACATCCGATGGGACTGCGTATCAAAATCTGTGGCTGTAGGCTTATTAAACTCCGTTTCAAACTTTGTCCCTCATAGGAGAGAGTCCAGTCTGGGGTCCTTCCGCAGGCACACTCTATCCGAATCGATTTGATTCGATTATAATCTGAATTCGATTCTGTAGTTCAATTTAACGAGTCAGCCTTTTCCCTGTATCCCTCCCAACCTGGCAATGAAATGTCTCAAGCCCATTCAACTGTAAAATAATAATGCATCCGTGCAAATGATCTAGTCCTATTGGCTTGTTTATGTGGGCGTTTCAAGTGTCAGGAAATCATTCCGACGGACTGAATGTATGTACTCGTCTACAGTGCAGTGGCTTTTGAAAATGCAAAGTTGGATATCTTCATTTTTGAAAGCAGGCAGTAGAGACTGTCTATCTACAAGTTTAGTATCTAAAATGGAAATGCAACAAGAGTGTTTAGTTAAAAACGTTTAGTAAACTATAGGAGATATTTTGGACGCTGTTTTAAAATGCAGAAGGGTAGATTGCATTTTAAAAGCGTGTAAATAGGACGGTTTGATCTATTTTGAATGTGTGGCGGGTTGGAAAGAATAACTAATTTTGCAATTAATTGAAGGACTGTATATTACATTTTATGGGTATTTCCTCCGCTGCTGCTGCTCGTAGAATTAGGAACGCAAAGGGTATCCTGGCTTGACTCGGGCTTTCCTTTCCCTTGCCAAGTAACATGAAGTCTATAGTCCGTCGTTACCCTTAACAGCAATGACTGCCGTCATCATCTTAACGACCCGAATACTTTAAGATCGCTTTTTACATTTTCTCTCAGTGTATCTTGGCTAAAAGTTTTGCCAAATTCAAAATTCACTTGGTCTTCCAAATTTTTTCGTGGGGTTTGGTTTAGACGGAGACGAGGAGCGTGGACTCCGAGGAAAGCATTTCCGTTCCGTTACATCTCACGGAACGAATGCAAGGATTACATAATCTTCTCTGTAGGTAGTACATAGATACATACATACTTATAGATCGGCATATCGGACGTATCCACGTGGAAGTGTACATACGTATTGAATCCGAATATCTGCATACGTCTATTTACATGACACATAATCCCAAGAGTGGATTCATGTTTTCTGCTCCAATTAATTCCCCCTCCTCCTCCCTCTTTATGAAAATATCATACGGACCGAAGCTGAGACGCCAACGCCGATTTCAAATCCATGCACGACGAAAAGTCGTGTGATTGTGATTGTTGAGAGTTGAGAGAGAGAGAGAGAGAGAGAGAGCGAAGACAGTCCTAGTATTCCTATTACTTAGCACGCACCATAGAATATGAAGCTTTTTATGGGGAGCAGTGAAGCCGTTTCTTCTTCCTCATAAAAAAAAGCCCTGCTCCTGTTCTATTTGCCATCCACTAGGAATGAAAAAGAATTCGAATCCAGAAATCCAAAGTGGAATGAATTTCTCTTTTTGAGGGAGGACTGCACTGGGACTGGAGATTGAAAGGACAGGAGTTGTGGGAGGAATCCATGCAAAGTGCAAAAAGGGAAGGAATAAAGAATTTTTCCAGGGAGCAGCTGCATAAGAGTTATTACCTTTTGATTTTTACATTTACATTTGTTCAATTTAGGTCAGAAAGGAAATTCTGAAAATCTTTGGAAAAAAGAAGCTTTAAACGAAAGTCATAGTAAGCAGAATCTGTTCAGTCAGAACTCATAATCTGTACAAGGAGGATGGCAAAAGGGATTTAAAATTATTTCACATTTCAAAGTCCTGCTAGAATTAGAATTAAAATTCCTTTATCCACTCACCCGCTGCTAGATTAGAATTAGATATTCATATACGGTTTAAATTCTAACGTTTCAAAATGTAAAAGTAGCCCCGTTTTCTCTTACGATACGGGTAGAGGGGGTGGGGGACAAATATGAATATGGAAATATGTACTTCAAAAATCTCATAGTATTTTATCGTACGAGTATTTCTGGACTGAGACTGACAGGGGAATAAATCTGTGAAAATAAGTCTTATACAGTATAAGAGCTGTGTAAGGTACCAAGGCACGTACTTATAAGCTAGCAGTAGGAAAAAATGGGGCTAAAGATGGAAGGGCTAGAGGCTAGATTTTCTGCCTGCTTTCCGACTTTAAATAAAAGGCTAAAAATGTATGGAAAAGATTCTCTTGCGTAAAGGTAACTCGAGGATTGAATAAGATTTGAAGATTTAGCTTCCGGGCCTCCTTTCTTTTCCTTTTTTGCGTCATTCCTTAGAAAATTTTGCAACTTAAAACTTTTAATCTTTTCATTTTCTTCGTGTATCTGTAGATTGGATTTGATTCCAATTATTTCTTAGTAGGACGTATCTATATGTAAGTACGTAGTAAATAATGCATAATATGTAGTAGGTCCGGAGTTTCACGATTACTTTTTTGTACCTACCTTTTTTTTATTAACATTTTAACAGCTCTCTAAAAGACTTTCTTTGTTCTCTTTCTTCTTTGCAGTTACACATAGCTGCTGCTAATGGTTATATGAGAGTCGTGGAGTTCCTCCTGGATAATCATGTTTCGACTGAGGTAAGCCTTTGACGCCTATAGTAACCTACCTACATTATTAATATGATGACTTTGTAAGACTGTAAGTGGATTGAAAAATTTATGCGATTAGTTTATCGGCTTTTATCGTTCCAAATTTATTTGAATATGGATTTGGAATTGGTTCAAATGCTACAGTAGTCGAAGTAAATGACAGGGTGAAATTGACTGCTATCCACGTCTCGTTGAATGCTTGTTCTTGTCAAGTAGAATGAGCATTTCAGTCATTGTTCCGGCATCTGGTTTTGGATTTGAATCTATTGTCAGTTGTAATTAAAGTAACTCTGGATTTTAAAGTCAATTTATCATTCATGGATTTCAGGTTGTGTGTAAAGATAATTGGCAGCCTATTCATGCAGCCGCGTGCTGGGGTCATGTAAGTTCAAATTTATTTTGTTTACAGAATTTTCCCACATCTTGTCTTAAGTTGTATGGATGTACGATAGTAATAATTAAAATTCAAAATGAGTCAAAACTGAAATTTTGTTTTGGTTTTGGCTATTGCAGCGTATTTCAGAACATAATTTTGAGCTTTTGTTTTTTTTTGATATTATACTTTTACCAGTGAGGAAAATATATAGAGTTGGTGTGTAGCTACAGTAGACACTATTGGCTTGTTAGCTTGTGAATGACCAAAGCAGTGTATGTAGTAAGCAAATGTATTCAAAATAGATTAAAAGCGATTAAATATTGATTCAATTCTTTTCAATGTAAGCCTAACCAGGAACAGGAAGTTTTTGAAGGCTAAATACCAGTCACTTCTGCTTTTTCGCGGGTTGAGTTTTCATTGTTTGGCTGGCTGTATTCTGTACAACATAAATTATTTAATGCCTATCTATTCTACGCAATCACCACCGTGGAAACCTTCCACGATGACTTCGAAAACGACAAAGTAGCATTTCGTAATTTACTATCTGTATTTAGACGGTTGTATTTAGAGGATTACCACCATGTTTTTATATCACAAGATTTTATGGGGTTTCTAAGAAAGAGTAAAAAGGAAAAAAAAACGATGGAGATGATTTAGTAGTCATACAAGGAAGGAAGGCTCCAACTGTAATAGTGGAGAATGTATGTTGTTGTTGCTTGATGATTTTTATACCATTTGATTTCATTGTGTATCCTGTCTGGTTGAATTACACGAGCTTTTTTGAGAACATCGTTGACACTTCTTCTTATTCTCATGGTCATACGATAGTACTCATGATATTTATTGTTATGCTCCGTTGGCAGCAAGACCACAAGGATAGCCACAGTCTCTAAGTATCTAATAACATGGAAATTGATCCAGTTTCGTTAGAGATGAAAACTTATTTGTTCCATTTCATGAGCTATATTCAGTGTCTCCGTCTACCAATTTCTTCGTCATGTCTTGCTTTGTCCTCGAGTACTGTAAATACTTGTAATACTCATAGGCACACTTACACTCCGTAAATGTCAGGTATAAATTATTTCGGGTAAAGAAGAAAAAAAAGCAGAAAAGGAAAAGTTTTTCTGTTCAGCGGGAAGAGACTATAAGGACGTTTCATTGTAGCAATTCCTTAAGCAATAAAGACACGAAATATGAAAAGATTTCGATTTTCAGTGTAAGTACACCGCATCATCGTAGTCATACGAATAAGATAGTGAGCGTCACGTTTATATCAGTTTATTGGCGTTTCATTCTTTTCGCACGAGATTTGTGATTGTTTCTCGATGCTTACTTGTGCGTTGTTGTTAGAGCTCTCATTGTAGTTATATTTTATCCTGAGGAAAGATGTGTTACTTTTGTTATGATAAAATAAATGAATGTACAAGTATGAAATGTTTAGTGTAGATACATAAATGATAGACATGTATCTGCATTCTGCAATGAGGAGCTTTTGCTTATTCTGAGTCGCAAATTACAGTATTGTGTGGGGAGGAAACGTGATATGATATATTTTTGATATTGATGTGAATTACAGATAGACGTGCTGGAGCTTCTCGTTCAAAATGGTGCAGACCTGAATGCCCGTACAAAGAATAATGAAACTCCATACGGTAATCAATCATTTATTATTTTAGATTCAGTCTTTTTGATAATAATGTCATGACAGATTGAGCCGCCCAGTCTATGCATGCAGGCCGGGGGAGGTTCCGTACTAGTCAGTCATGTAATTGTGTGATACTACGTACGAACGTCAGTTCATGAGAGAGCCAGCATTGTATGAAGAATTTCTAAACCACGGAATTGTTCTGTAAATATGTAAGATGTAGGGAGTACCCCCTACCATTACAGCTGTTTAAGCATATCCATGAACACATGATGAAACTCCATCCGCAATTTAGTGTGCGGAAAAAAAAGCGTCTTTTTCTGAAAGTACAAAGTAGAAAAAAAATAAGAAAAAAAGAGTTCCTTTATTTACTTGAATTTGTATTCATTCTCTCCTTCCGTCCTTTCATTATTCTCCACATATTGCCCTGCTTTGCACTACGTTCGTTCCTTGAGTCTTTTAGTGAGCACCGTAGATATATTTTTTATTTTTCCGAGAGATTATGATAAAGATTACTTTTAGTTAGGTAGCTACAAAGGTAGATGTTTATATACTTAATAAAATTTTCACATTGATATACATATGTACAGAGACTGAACAAGTGGGCACAGTTTGTGAGAATAGAGTTTAGCCGTCCTTTCGCATTCATCGTGTGGTTTGGAATCGGAAGAGAGGGCTAGAGTGTATTAGTTAGTACATAGTAGGATAGTTTTAACCTGGTTTGATGAATGAACTGTGTTCCACACACCCACATTTTATGACGTCCATGTCCATCCAGTTCGACACGTAAGTGTGAAAGGAAGACGAATAAAAAACTGTTGCTCTTCCAAGCACCGCATTCCGATTCCGTACAAGCTGCTCTAATAATATAGAAAAGTATATCCGCTATAGAGAAATAGTATATGCGTACTAGTACGGGCTACATAGTAAGATGGTTTTGTATATTTATCACTGGAAAGATTTCCTATGCTATAAGCCCTCTGAATTTTGAATTGTATTGATTCTGATGAAATTGCTGTAGGAAAGGAAATAATGCTTAATTCATGTTTTTGTTTTGTTTTTGGTTATGCTATTTGGATTCCTGTGCATGTTTGCGTGGGGTCTATTGAAATGGACATACAGCCATTTGTGAAGATCCGGAGATCAAAGAACGGATCATTCAGCTTCGTAGTGAGCAGGAGACGAAGGCTCAAGATGCCGCAAGAAGGAAAATTCGTCGCTCTCAGTCATCCAACTCGAGGACACAGTCCATTCGACGAACATCCCATCGTGATAAAGGTCTCACTTCCAAAAAGGATGCAGCTGATGAGGCGCAAATGCTTATGGCACGAGAAATCAATATTAAAGTACGTCTCAAATGTCCCTTCATACTTGACTTACTTTCTTTTCCTCCTTTTTCACACCATTACATACGTTCATAGAAAACCAAAGCGTTGCGTTGCCCCACTGAATCTTGTTCAACAACGAATACTTACACACTGTTCAACATCATCCCATTGACATTGACATTTGATGATGGAGGAGGGCAGGGAAAGACTGGATGAAGAACTGTATGAGTTTTCAGAAATACAGTACAATTTTTTAAATTTTGACTTGTGTTCCAAAGAAAGCTATTCACAGACAGACGTAACGGGGATGAAATTTAGATGGTAGTCATCAAAACGAAAAAGTTGAAGCTTTAAAGAGGAAGTGTTCGTGTCTATAAGCGCTGCATGGAATAAACATTTCAGTTTGTATAAGTACAGTCTATGAACCGGCAGAGTTGTGTACCTGCCTTCGTTCATAGGTAGTTACTTTTATTAGCAGTTTACACGAGCGGAACATGGAATTTCTTGATATGTTTATGTGATCTGCGTCTACTGTATTACAAGTTTAGTGAAGTAAGTGCTGAAGCGTTAGCTTCGGTCGTGCAGACATAATACTCCACATTTATAAGTGTTCTTATATACCTATGTGTGGATCTTTTACCGGAGGAAGTGCACATGAGTGTGACTGAAGGATTAGGCTAGGGCTAGTAGTAGCATGGAGGTACAAAGTATGTAAAACAGTAAAATACTGTGACACTTAAAACATATGGTCATGACTCACTATTTATAGGTATAAGGGCGTGCAATGCCAAGAAAAATATAGACTTGAATCTTTCGAAATTGTTGGAGAACCAATGATTTTTTTTTCAGTGTCACTTATTCGTCCTGAAGAGAACGTGAAGTGCGTTGAAAGTGTGATTTTAAAGTTTTTATTCATGATGGGCTCTTCTTGTGAAATATTGATACATATGTTGCCAGCAGATAGAGAATGTATTTCTAGAAACCGTTATGAACTTTCAGAATTTAAATAATGTTGTGTACTTTTAATGAATTGGAAATAAGACCGGGGCGGCAGGAGAGAGATGAAATTGATATTTTCCTTGTTTTTTTTTTGTTTCTGGTAAATCATATTTGTGTGTATTATTTTTTTTGTAGGAAAATAGTCCTTCACCTACCTTTGCTACCACTGAGATTGGGATGACACCTCCTTCGGGAACAAACGGGGTTCATTCTGACCATAGTTCCGAAGAAGATGCCGATGATGGAAGTAAATCCAGTCTTCCACCCTCAATTTTCCTTGGAAAGGACTCTGTGAGCAATATTAAAGTTTCCGCAAATGACATGGACAGACTTCGTGACATTGCCTCACAGAGTGGAGCCTTGACTCATAGTAATAACATCCATAACCACAGCAAAAGTAATATAAACTACAATAATAATAAACTTCATCATGGGAATGGAAAATTCCATAATCCGATCGTTGTTCCCGCCGTCATGGATAGTAATGAGAATTTACCCAAGCACGAAAACATTCCGATAATACCTACTCCTGTGGAAACTAATGCCAATGTTCAAGTCAAAGGTAAGCTAAGCTTTTTATTTGTTTCCCTTTATTTTTATTTTTTTATCATATGTATGTGTTATACAATACATACTAAATAACAATTATTTATTATTATTTCGTTCGTATAGTATAGTATTATTGTTTCAATCGTTTTTTTTTGTTTATCACCAC
This sequence comes from Dicyrtoma fusca, assembly GCA_034695205.1. Taxonomy (NCBI): domain Eukaryota; kingdom Metazoa; phylum Arthropoda; class Collembola; order Symphypleona; family Dicyrtomidae; genus Dicyrtoma; species Dicyrtoma fusca. The sequence goes on from JAQFZC010001185.1 coordinate 22,210, forward strand.
TATTACGAGTTAATAATTAGTATTGCCAGTAAGAGCGGTAAACGTCGTAGGTTGATAATTTAATTTTTGATTTTTGCCCCTAACGTAAATGTAATTATTATTTGTCATGGATGATTTCGTTTTTTTTTGTTGGAATAAGGGGGGATTTACATAACATCATAACATTATTAACACAAACGCAGTGAATTTATCTTTAATAGTTAGCGTCTAACAATTTTACAAGCTTATATAGAAAATTTGTCAAAACATTTTGCAATTCTGTTTTGAATATTTTGCTTGGAAAAACGTCAGTAAGTTGGAATGAGTGAAAGAAAGTTTTTTTTAAATATTTCGTACCTACAAGGTAGCTACTTGTTTAGCAGAATGAAAGAGATAGTTAAAAAAAGAATCTTCCATTAATGTAATGTTGTTTCTATTTGTTTGTGTTGTGTTACTGCAATTCAAATGATTCAATGTCCACATTGCATTGCATTGCTATTGCTATTGTTAGGAAAATAAAAAAGTAACATGAAAAAAATAGTCAGGGCCACACTGTTTAACAACCTCTATGCATGCAGCTTAGCCCTCTATAATAAGTAGAATTAACAAAACATATTCATTTAATTGAAGGTAATGGTGATTATATTTAAATTAGCAAATTGGTGTGCAGTGCAGTGTGCATTTTAAGGCAAGGTATATTGACTGTAACGATTAACGCATTTGTTTGCATTTTTTTTTGTTTTTTTTTGTTCTGTTTTATTGCGTGGTTTTGCTTGTCAACCTCTCTTCCCCCCTGTGAATCTCCTGTGATGATGTGATGTGATTGAAACGATGATGTAATTAATAAAAAAAAAGGAGGAAAAGGTGTATTACCCTTGCATGGAAGTAGCGATAGTGTTAGCGGTGGAAATAGCACTATTGACATCCATGTTTCAGTGACAATCAACACAACCAATAGCCCAACGAATACGATGAACGGTGGAAATGGTAGCTTGATCAATGGTGGGATGATATCTTCCAATTCATCTTTGCCCATGATACTTAATAATAGCTATACAGCACCGGGAACATTGGCTGATTTGAAGAAACAAAGATCCCTTCAGTATCTCAACCGGAACCATACTTTGTCCCTTAATGGTATTATTATTGAACTACACACACACACAGACACACACACACACATACAACTATACTTACTTTCCATTTCATTGCCATTTCTTCCATCGTCTGTCATGTCATGACCTATTTGTGTACAAATCCAGCTTTCTGTTGGAGCTAAATCTTAAATTTTTAGCTTGTGAGTCTTTCTATATCCGAGACTATGTATCGATGCAAAAAAAAATACGCTGAGCTCTTAAATTCAATATGATTCTTTTTGCATGACGTTGTTCTGTATTAGGTACAGGCAATTTTTTATGTATGTAGCTTCAAACAAAAATACATTTTTAGTCCCTCTTTGTATGTCTAGTGTATCTTTGTGTGTTTGCATTCAGGATTTTTATTCTGTTTATTTGGTGCTTCTGCTTCACTGTCGATTGTATGTATTTGTTTATGATTTATTGTAGTGCTGATGATAGTTTAGTTTAGTTTTTTTTTTAGATTGGTTACTCTTCTCCAGTAGCTAGTTTGTTATATCAGTTGGCTAGTTATATATACACTGTGTGCTATTCCTTTGAGGAAACTTGGAATGCTTTCCACGTTTGTTGGATAGTTGGATTTTGGATTACATTCTTCAAAGAAAATTAGATTCGAAATGAATCTAATGTATGTATAGCACCGTACAGTAATTTTCTCTTTTTTTTTTATTATTTGAATGTGATTGATCGAGCACTGTAGACTGTAGTACTGGAGCACTGAAAATGACAAAGTTGGTCTGTATTGCGTACATACTAATATTTTTTAGTTTTTTTTTGCAACGTAAACATTCTACTGCTGTTGCATTTTTGTAAAAAAAAAACTGACTAGTGAGTTGTTGCCGTCGCCGTTTCGGTTGTAATATGCGTAGCATGTACATATGTATGTTGTTTGTCGTAGCTGGTAGTTATTGCCACATAAATCATTTTGAACTTTTGTTTCTCTCTCTTGACAAAAGATACCAAAATAAAATGTACCAACTAAAAGTGAAAAGCATAGACTGCTTAACACACTATGCATGCAGTTCATCCTATGTATTTATTTATTACATCAGTTTCTGTGTAGTACCTACTAATCAGCTATTGAAAACTTTAAATTATTACTTAAAACTTTGTACACTCTTCGGGTGCTGTTACACTAATAACAGTAGCAACAAAAAATGGTTGTTCATAACTGTAAATTATGTAGATAGATACTAAAGTAGTGCCGGCAATTAACTACCTACCTAAAAAGGCACAGGGGTAACTTAGGTAGTAAATTAATTTACGGTTTTCTTAGTGGTTCCTTGTTTTTTTTTTACAGTTTTATGTTTGTCTTCCTTTTCAAAAGTTTTGTTTTGAGTATTAAGTGTTTCGTTTTTATTTTCGTTCTATTCTGTTCTATTTTCATTGGGAATTATTACACTCTCTCTTAATCTTCATTTTGTGTTACAAGTTACAGTTTTTTTTCATTTTATTTTTCATGTTGTTGAAATAGATTTCTGATCAAAGTAACTGGAATTTTCTTCTTTTGTTTAGGACTGACAGATTTACCGACAAAGTATGAAATGCCCCCAAGTCCGTCAATGTCCTTAAGAAGATTTGCTGGAGATCCAGGAGATATCGTGGGAGATTACTCAGATGCTGGCAAGAGGTGTTGTTCCATTATGTAAAAATACAAAAAGTCAAAATAGAAAAAAAAAAGTATTATTATTATATGTACTCCCATTGAACATCCAATTTAAAACGATTACAAACAAATTCATTTTTTTTTTGTTGAGCAATCTAATAAGTATAGTACTTCGTATTCTAAATCATAAGTTGTATTTGTATTATTACTGTCTTTTACTCGTTGTCATCTTCATCGTCGTGTTTTACAGTTGTATAGTTATTTCATGTCAAATTGATAGACATATTGTTCATGTCGAATAATATATTCTATCCGTCTATCCGCCATACGTAAATGTTAGTGAGTAAGTACAGAATTGTATTGTACACGTACACTGCTATATATATATATATATTTAAATACAGTTTCCTTTCGACGATGTCCTATCCATATATATATATATACATTTGTAATTATAAATATAGCATGTTTACTACTTTACATTTTAGATCTGTAGACTTATACTTGTGACTCGTTTGTTTTTATGTAACTGTTTGAACCCAATCAAAGCATTACTATGAGCTATCTCTATGTATAGCGCTTTTAAAAAATAATCGTGTATAAACGTATCATGATTATACTGTAAAATATAATTTAAAGAATTTAAAATTTGACTATAATGTATTACTTATACACATTATTTTCATTTAGTAATTGATTAGCAGCTAGCTAATTTTATAAGTTACGGTGACTATTGTATGGCAGTATTTGTAAGTAAGCTAGATAATGATGTGACGAGAGGGATAATATATTTTAGTGCTGATCATAAGCACGATGGAAATTATGAGAAGAGACGAGGGATTGCATTTGCGTTGCTTTACTACAAGAAATACAAAACTATTACTATTTACTAAATTTACTAAAAATACTGTAGTCACCTGATCCATAATAATAATTATTATTTTTGAAACGGATAAAAAAATAAATCAATTTTACAAAGGCAGTTATTTTAAAGGATAATCGAACGACCCCGACATGTCGAAAATATTTAGAATAAAAACTATATGAATATTATATAAAGTATTATGTATCAAGTTACTATGTAATAATAGTAGTATCTAATTAATATTTTATGGATCGATATCGATTTCAGTGATAATTTTGTTTTAAAATTGCGTATGTATACGCTAAACTATCGCTAGTACTATACCTTTAATATAGCGTACCAACCAAACAACCTGAGATGAGATCCTTCGTAGTGTTATCAGTGATTGTTCTAGACAGAAATATGATATAGTGGTAACGGTCACCATAAACTGTATTGTATTAGTTTGTATTTTAAAAATGGACTGGCAGTTTATTTATACAGAATAACTGCAGAAAGTATAGACAGAACGAACGTTATAGTCTCGTAGTTTCCATTTCTCATGTTATCTATGTTATTTGTATGTTGAATGAATATGAGAGTCCCATATTTTGTGCTTTATAGGTTTTACCAATATGAATCTATCATATAATTTTAATCTGGTGCCAAATTAGTTCTGTCCATTTTAAATAATTAATGACTTAATATTACTCTTTCCTAATAGAAGTAAATATTAGGATAATTTAGAAACGAGTAGCAAGCAAAAGTGGTAGAGTCACTGATGTAAAATTCCTCCATTCACAGACAAATAAGAATCCCCAAGCAGATAGTAAAAGAAATATATTAATAGCCCGGAGCAGATGGTGTACCTATCAGCTAAAATGTAATTTAAATAAAGGAAGCATCCACAGCCAAATTTTGTGTTCATGTGTCTTTTGAGGGCAGTAGCAGTCAGTAGTATAGTAGTAATTCGCACAGGTCAAATAGTCTGTTACTTTTAAATGAAACAAGAAAAAAATCTAGTTCCTCGAAATCCAGGAATTCAGTACGACTAAGACCTGAGGTAGCTCTGTTGCTATTTACTATTCAGATTCGGTGAAAGAAACTGTATTAGTAGGTACTTATATCTGTATGTTCCGTTTTCCGTTATGTTCCTTACCTACATTTAATATCTATTCGTTTCCGTTTCATATCATCATCATCACTCGTAGTTGAGAAAAAATTTTACAAATGGAAAAAAAGTCTTACTGTCATCATCAATATTGGAGTTTGAGTAGCCAAGGGGAATAGTCGTATAAAAAGACAGCATTGTATGTACTATATTATTATGTATTGTCTAAGCTAAATTCCACCAAAGAAAAGAATGAATGGAAGTAAGAAGACTTAAAAGATTGTGACAGGGATTTAAAATGAAATGTGAAAAAAATATACTGCATGTACTCATCCCATGAGATATAAATGTATCAAGTAAAATAAAAGAAACACATCTTTATCTTATCGTCAGTTTTCTTTACCGATTTAAAGGGTGACGATGTTGACACGCGCTGTTTTAATGAATTTTATCGAATGCAGTAGACAAGTAGCTGTTGTGATTATGATTATGAATTTATCATAAAATGCTTTGCCAACTTCCTAATTAGTAATTTACACGGAGGTGGGCGTTCTTTTCTGCCATTTATTTTTGAAATCATTAAAAAAGTAGTTGTGTGGATACTGAAGTACTGCTACTATTTTGTACTGACTGTGCCAACCTTTTCCGGGAAAGAAAAATGAAGCTGCGGAACTTCTGTTGCGATGATGATTGCGGCTGGTGGCGACTACTAAGGAAAACATTTAAATACTATCCCCTCATGGTAATATTATTTACCTACAATTACTGACTGGTATGTACATACAGACCTGCGTAATTACATTAAAGAGACATTTTAAACTTATTTTGAAGATGAAAACGCTTAGATACTTTAGTTAGTGACCTAAACTTAATGTATTGTCAAGTTGTAAGATATCTGCCGAACCATTCCATTGTTTCAATGCTAATTGTAAAGTAAATGTAATTATATATAACGTGACAATGTCATGCTTAGCCTATTTGGACAGCTACTATCACTCTACGATATTGTGTAAGTACAACATTTATTTGTTTTATAATGTCTTGACGTGGACCTTATGCATTTAGGCGTATAACCTATACCTACCTGAACTTGAGTTGAAGTATAAACTATAAAATATTGTAAATTGTAAAGGAAGGGAAATACAAAAACTATAAATACAAAAACTATCGTGTTGGTAAGGATTATAAGAAAATGAGAAACAAAAATAAATTACAAGATTATCAACTATAACAAAAATATCTGAACTTTCAGCTCCTGACATAAATTTTGTATGCTCTTATCATTTATTTCCATGCGCATTTCCAAAAACATACAGTAGTGACTAGTGACACATAGCCCAATTTTTGCTTTTAGGTCTAGGTATGTGCAAGCATTTTAGATCACGTAGTGTTGTAATCAGTGCTGCCCAAAATTTTCGCTAGTCTAGTCAAGTCTAGTCACGTTCAAAAAATCAAAGGCAGCTAGTCTAGTCTAGTCAGTCACACTGTTTTCGAGGCCTGGCTAGTCTAGTCTAGTCTAGTCAATACAAAATCTACCCTAGTCAAGTCTAGTCTAGTCAATACAAAATCTACCCTAGTCAAGTCTAGTCTAGTCAACTATCCCTTAACATGGGATGAATCGTGGGTAGTCTAGTCTAGTCTAGTCATTTTTTTCTGCGCCGCTTGCTAGTCTAGTCCAGTCAAGTCTTATAAGTCAAGAGGCGCTGGTTGAGTGTATCAAATTGTAAACAAGTAAAGGAACATGTTATGTACTCAACAATTTAGATTCGAATATTCGAATATAAAGCCAACACATACAACGAACAGTGTACCATGTACTACTGCTATGGTGGATCGCTTTGCGAGTTCAACACCGAAATTCAAAGAATTACTTTTTTTAAAAAGTAGCCAGCTTCCCAGCGGCACTCCTAAATTAGTGGGTTTTTTTTCGTTTTTTTTTTCGTGAACTTTAACGGAACGAAAGAACGGCCCGTTTTTCTGAATGTACTGATCTGATGTACTACTAGTATTATAATACTGATCACGTGATCACAGTGATCACGTATTTTGCAGAAACTACTTTATTATTATTATTATTATTCTGGGGTTTTATTCACTTCAATTCAAAAACACATACGCAAGAATAGCACTAAATTGTTTAAACAGTCTCGAAAATAGTGCTTAGTATATAATTTAAGATAGATTACACCAATTAAAAAGAACAACAGAATAACTTACAAACTAATAAACTACTAACTAGCACCGACCTACTAATTAACTTCTAACAATCACACTTGACTTATGACTAATAATTTGGTAAGCAAATATCAAGAAGCATACGCTGCATATAAAACGCGCCGACGCGCGGTAGTTAACAGAATGACAGATTTAACAAACTAATATCTACAGTAAGTTAAGTAGCCACTAGTAATCAACTATCATACTTCTCTAATAATTTAGGTAGGAAATATCAAGAAGTCTACGCTGCATTTAAAACGCGCTGAAGTAAATAGAATATCTAATTTAACAGACAAAAATATCTGTACAAAGCAGCCACTGCATAACCTATGTACACACAGAGAAATATTAGGCGAGTTTTGCCTTAGACGACTTAGACCCTGTTAAATTTTGCAATCCCCACTAGCCAATTCGGCTTGTTAAGAATAATGCAAATAAAGTACCACTAATATTAGTAACATTTAGTACTACAAAATGAATATTGTCATGATAAAATATCACTGGGGAAACAATAAATTCGTAAATGTTGCAATATTGAGTAAGTATTGTACCCCTAAATTGTTTAGACTACTTAATTGCATCGAATACAGCAATCGTAATAGCGTTGCCAATGTAACATTGTTGACAAATTCCACGGTGAGATCAATTACAACGTTTGAACACCATATAAATACTGTTCATACGATAATTGCAATGCAGTTGCCAATGGTTACTATATCTCACTAAAATTATTGTCAATATTATTGCTGCTTTCCAGCAAAGATTTTTGCTGGAAAATAAAGCTACGACCTCACAAGTAAGTAAATATATTCTCCAAATTACTTCATTTTTTTAACATTACGTACTGCGTAAATCATGACTACTTTACACACAACAAAGTGTGCACTTTCTGCCGTTAGATGTAATGCCCATTCTCTCATTAAATTGTATGCCATTTCTACAGTCCAAAATTACAAAATGACACACTTTACAGTAAGTAACTAGAAATAATGAAAAAAACAGTCGGTACAAGATTTTACTATTTACTGCGGTTATTGGTTATAGATTTTATTTTATCATCATTTCAGAATAATCAATTTAATAAAATTCAAATGACCCTTATTTGTATGCGGTGTGTACTTACCATCCGGGTTGATTTATTCGATGAAACTGATTTCTTAAAAAAACAATAATTTTATAACAGAACAGTCTCTATTAAAGACTTCATTATGTCATCATAATTCGTAATATTAAAATTCAAATGACGTTTTACTGTGGTCACATTCAAACTAGGGTGAGCAGAAAGAGAAAAATATAGTAAATTTCAAAAATACTACGACTCTAAAAAGGTTAAACCGGTTAACCTGCCACCCACTGAGGGAAGGTCAAAATTTCATTCATAAAAACGACGGAGTTAATTAAGTGAGTGGTCAAGACCCTTTGTTATCGGGCATTCCTTATCAGCGGGACTAATTAGCTTTAAAGTTAACTAGTGCAGTTAAAAGCAATTTACACACAAAAAGCACAGTCTGTGGTGTCATGTCTGGGTTACCCCCTTTCCCGATTTATATTTCAAGCTTTACTGCCTAGATTACACTGTTTATAATTTATTATTTACTGTAATTTTGAAAGCTGTATTTGTTTGTTCTCTGAACTTTAGGATGTTGGGGTTTAAGTACGTGTAATTAAAAATTAAAGTAGACTTTAATACCTACTGTAAACGGATATAAATTTAGCGGCGTCGCGTCGTGACAGACGATATCGATAGTATAATTTGCTGGCCGCAAATTATTAAAATAAAGCCGAATTAACCGAGCTGGTTAATATTAATAAAATTATTATTGATTTTATTATTTACAAAATAGCACATTTATAAATAATACATTAGCATTAGCATTTGATAGCACTAGCAGTTCACAGCAGTGAAAATAGCAAGGAAGAGAAACAACGTTCTCTTAATAGCGGAGTTTGGGTGTATAAAGGTGCAAATAAAAGTAGAAGTTAATTACTCTGTTGGTATCTGAGTTTAGATTAAGCTTTAATTTCAGTCTTCGATTCTGACTCTAACTATAATTTGTTAACATGATTATGTTTACAATAATATTCATCTTTGATCTCAATGATTACAACACTTCCGTTTCAATGTTCTAAATCTAATTATTTCACAATCAATATTGAGCAATCACTGCTGATTGTTCACTTTTCTAATCATTACACAATACATACTGCAAATTGATCCAATTATAGGTATGCCAGTTATCAACTATTAGAGTTATCCGCTTCAATTGATGTTAACTGACTTCAATAAAGACAGGTGTACTTCTACTTGCCTAAGTACTTAATTTAATTTATCTACGTTATTTGTATACAGAATATTGCAATTATTGCATACTTTTACTTACGCAGTAAACCATTCATTTAAGCAAACACTTGACTGCAGACTGGCACTGGCAGTCATGCAGTTGCTGAATTACACGAAAAATAAAATGCACTTTTATGTAGATTTTTAGAAAAATTCTGTTTAAATATTGTTTATTTACGGCAACACTAGAGCTAGACTAAGATTAAAGAAAGAAGAAAGGATCCACAAATAAAAAACAACTTTTGGCTGTGAATTACTGTTGATGATGGTTAAAGATATTATAATAGATGTACCTAAATATTCATAGGGAGTAGGGAGAACTGCATCTACATGCGTAAAGTTAAACAGCAAGAGCAAGCAGTGTATTTAACGTGTACCTACTTATCATACTAACACCAGTTAGTATATTACTTTGCTACTTCCTTCAACGTTTTTTATAAAACAATCAGTTTACAGTAACTTGAACAAAGAATTAAATCGAAACATTAAAATTTAAGAAAGTTGCCTATTTGTGAACAACTCTACTGCTTAAATGTGAGCAGCGTGGATGGTACTATAGCGTACTAGCCACGGTGACTGCGGGTCAGCAGTGCAGGCAGTTATTCAGTTCGTTTTTAATTACTGTCACCATCATCGGTTATACAGTACTACTACACATATACGTTCATTTTGTTTTTTGTGTTGTGGGGTCTGAAAGTGACATATAATTTTATGTAAGAAGTCGTCATATATGAAACATAAGATATAGAGTGTCTACCGTGACATTTTTCCCAATATTTAATATATTTACGTCATGAGTTTCATGTATGTCAGTTACAAGTCGATTGCAGTGAATTACAAATTAAAACGTTCCAGTCGTCATTCGTCAGTCAATAAATTAATGTCGTTTATCCACTAAAAACAACTTTTTATTCAAAAGCCAAAAGTTTTGGTTGAGCATAAGGCTGATGGAGGATGAATAATATTGAATAATAATGTAGGTACTTAGGTACCTAGGTACCTTACTGCGCTAGTAAAGTATAATGTGTGAGGGAGGTGGGGGTAAAACAAACAGGGAGTAAAAAGAACAGCTCCCAAAGTCTAAGCTATCGATGTGATTCACATCTAGAAGCTTAGAACCATAAAAGAGTATATTAAAAAATGTCCTAGCAAATATTTTCCTAGACACTTGTCGGATTTTAGTTCAACGAACTAACGTAGACAATCTAGTTAGAGAAACAATCTTAGAGTTAGTTTGAAATGTCAGTGTCCAGCAAAAACACCATTCAGAGCCTAAAATTTCCCCTTTGAAGTGGGGCTTTTACGGTGAGATAAGATATAGTAAAATTAAGTATCGTGCTGTACTACTAAGTACTACTACTAGTAGATGCAGAATTTAATTTTCTACAACACAAAATCAAGTTGACTTGAATGAGTTGTGGTTGTAAAAAGTTATGTTTTTTTGGAAAAAACAATACATGGGGGTAAAATAACAGCAATGTGAAAGTTGCAATAAGAGGTCAAAATACTTTCAATAAACTAAGTTAACAATTGGAGCAATCAAAAATATTCATTTTTCAATTTTATATAATCTATTTTGTATAATGGGGCATTCTGAAATTAACCAAAGCACGTTGCGATGGAAGATTTTATTGCTGGTGTGCTTTCTATCATCCGATCTTCCAGTATTTTTTAATTGAAACAAAGATAATTTTACTACTATAACTTAAATCCTTTGGCACTAAAATAGCAAAATATAGCAGGTAGGGTAAGAGTGCCTA